>PVKA01002653.1:0-35568 GCA_004027165.1 Ctenomys sociabilis | reverse complement strand
TCGAACCCCAAACTCCTGTCTCAAAGGAGATGAAGAAGAGGGGCCTGGAGGTGGTGCCTGAGCTCTCAGCGGGGGGTGGGGGGCGGACTTGGGCTCCCTCCCACCCAGGTCAGCCCACATACCCAGGGGAACTGAGCCAGTCTAAACGGCAGGTAACATTTGTCTTTCCCTGGCCCCTACCCAGGTCTGGACAGATGAGCCTAACCCAGCTGTGTGGCTGCTGGTGGCAGATTTAGTCTTTCCTAATGGACTGACATCCTTGGGGAATTAAGTGCAGGATGCGCTTAATAAAGTCATTATTCTGCTACCCAGCTGTGCAGGACGGGAGGATGACAGGGAGGCATGGGGAGCTTACGCTGGGAGGTTTCCAGAGCAGAGACAGAAAACTGAGCCAGCTAATTGCCAAAGCCACAGACTCTTCAAACCTCCACATGGAACAGGGCCCCGGCCAGCAGAAGGGGGTCCTCAGAGCTCCAGCCTCATTACATGGAGCAGGTACAGGAAACAAGAACTGAGAAGCTCCCTGCTCCCCACAGTTAGGTCTGTTCTGATTCTGAAACAGATCTCTCTGGCCTGAAAAGAAACGAGGAGAAGGAGGAATCACTGTGGTGAGAATGCCCAACCACACCTCCCCTTGTTCCTCTAGCTGGCTGCCAATGGTCCCTGTACACAGGAAACCAAGCTTGTTATGATGATATATAAAGCAAACATGGCTGAGTAAGGACCTCCAAAACTCCTTTCCTCTACACAGCCAGTGAGAACTCTGCCAAAATGCTCAGAATCAACATTTCAGAACTCTGAAAATTAATCAAAGGCCTACAGCAATCTGAAGAGTGTTTAATCAAGATAAAAGGTTGTCTCTCAGGAAAAATAGCCAACTTTATGGCATGTTAACCTGCCCCAGTCTATCTTCCCTGATCCCACAGTGCCGAGAGACCTCAGAGTTGAATAGCCCACAGCCACAGGGAAGCTAGTGGTCAGGCAGCCACTGGGCAGGCAGCATGGAGTTGGAATGCCTCCAAAACCCATCCCCAGAGAACTGTCTTGATTGACCTGTCTGGGACCACCCCAACACACTCCACTTGCAAAACTGCTTCTCTCAAAACTGATTTGTGGTTCACTTGGGGCAAATTGCTTGTTTCTTGGAATTATTTGTCAAAAACCATCAGAAGCGAGTGTTGTATATTACAGATGCTCAGGACAACAGATAGTAGCTGAGGTAAACAATAGGTTAACCAGAAAGCAAGGAAAAGCTGAGCATGAGATACCTATGGGCCTGGGACACTGAACAGCCCACAGTCACAGGGAATCCAGAGGAAAGGGCTAGTGTGTGATGGCGGGGAGGGGGCTGTAACATAAAAAGGCCTGAGGAGGCCCTAAGTACTTACTCTGGCTAACAGTAAGAATCTGCACAAGCAGGAAGAGAAAGCTAAAGTAGAGTCACAACTTGTCTGGTACAGGTTGAATGATGTCCCTGGAATACCTTCTGCAAAGGGTGGGAGACATATTGGTTCTAAGAATTTAAGAAACCTCTGTCCAAACATTAACTGGCCAGAGAGAGAGAGAGTTCTGCAACCACAGACCCCATGTACGCATTGTGTCTCTCACTGGAGTAGAGGACATGTGTTTATAGCACAGCAACGCAGTCATTTTTAATTAAATATTTGAGTCCTTTTCTAAGATAGAGACATGGAGGAGGGAAGATGATTGCTGTCTCCAATCAATATCTGTGTCTTATTCTGTTCAGTGATGATTGAGACCATCCTGGCTATCTTGGGCTTTCACATTGTCTCTTGACCCATTGCAATAAGACCACATAAAACAAAGGTCCTGATGTGTGTCTACTAGCCAAATGTGAATTTTCTCTTACTGCATACAGCTTCCTTTTGGAAGCTGATGAGTGACCTCTGGGACAGTGACAGCATTGTCAATAAGGCTTGCAAATAGCATTGGCACCATTTACCCAAGGGCTAATGACACCAAAAACTCAACCACAGAGTCCAACAGCAAAACACCCACCCACCCACCCACCCTGAAATGCAATGTTTCCCTTTTCCAGATTCTCCTTCTTGGGACATGCGCACCCAGGCATCCTTGCCTTGAGGATTAGAGGCTTCCTGTGGTCCTCACTATCTGAAGCGCAGGGTCTGCTTCTGTACTCCCTAGGATGGAAATCCAGAACAGCTTTGATCAGCTTTCAAGTCTGACCCAAGAATTCAGGAATGGTTCAATATTGATATGAAAAGCACATCAATAATTCAAAGAATATAGAATTTGTACCTTCTTCTAGCTCAAGAGATGGAAAAATTGTCTATGAAGATCAGAAAATATTGCAGGCATTATTGCAGCCACATACCACCTTTGTTACATATTGTGTTTGTGGGTTGTTTCTTTTTAATAACTTTTCAGAAGTAAAAGAATCACTTTTAATGCCCAGAAACAGACTACCCATATTAGGGCTTCGGGCTACAGTTTGTCAACCCCTGTCTTGATAGATGTACAAAGGGCATTTATAAATTTTTTTTAAAACACTCCTAACAAAGCTGTTGAGGGCTAGAGAGAGGGCTCAGCAGTCTAAGCACCTGCCTGTCGAGTGCCAAGACCTGGGTTTAATCCCCAGTACCACATGGCATGCCGGCCACTGAAACCAGGCGTGGCGGGGCATGGCTGTAATCCCAGTGCTGGGAAAGCTGAGACAGGAGGATCACTATGAGTCCAAGCTGCATAGTGAGTCCCTGTACCAAATAAATAAATAAATGACTTTTTAAAAATTGGAAATGCTGTTGACACATTAAACATAGGAAAACATCTTCCTTAACATGATAAAGCTGACCTTAATTAAAGATGAAATTTGCTCTGGTGTGTTCCCACTTGCTCAGAAATGAGGCAAAGATGCCTGGTGGTACTATATCTCAAATTGCCCTGGAAGTTCTAGCCAGTACAGTAAGATTAAAAAAAAAAAAAGTAAAAGTTTTAGCAACAGGAAAATAAATGATAGAAACAAGTCAATAAACACTGGCAGTATGATATTACTGTAAGTAAACATATAATAAAGTTACAAGATACATTTGAAAAGAATTCCTCAAACTATAAAATATCTAAGAATAACTTGTTCATGAAATGTACATGAGCTATAGGTTAAATAGAAAACAAGACCATCAGTTTCTTTTTTTTTATTTTTTTATTTTTATTTTTATTTTATTTTTTATAAGACTATCAGTTTCATACAGAGTAGGTTATATGATATCCCAGGATGCAAAATGTAAATGCTATAGCTGTCAGCTCTCTCATTTACTGACCTGCCTTACATTGTCACAACAAAATATCTGAGACAGGATAACTTTATAAAGAAAAGAGGTTTATGTAGCTCAAAATTTTGGAGACTGAAAGCATTGTGCCAGCTCTGGTGAGGATCCCAGGCAGAACATTCTTGAAGGAAAGATCATATCTCAAAGCCAGGAGTCAGAGAGACTGGAATTCCATAGTGTTCACCACGGTTCTGCTCCCAGAGACCCACACGCCTCCATCCTGGTCATACTTCTCCTCACACAGGGCCAAGCCTCCAATGCTTGAATCTCTGGGGAGAAAACCTCCAAGCTGTGGCTCCCACAAATTAATTTGTGATTAAATTCCACTCCTCAGAAGATCACTTTTTGACAAAGTGATTTTCAGATTTATATTTATGAGGATGAGTCAGTCAGAATAGCCAAAATATTTTTCATAAAAATTATAACGAGGGATATTTATTCTGAAAGGACGTTTAAGAGTATGACATAGGAAAAGACCAAAGGGATGAAACCAAAACTCTAAAATGGGCCTAATTAAATATAATGAGGATATCTGTAAATGTAAATTTGCTGTATACCAAGGTGACTCTCTAACTGAGCAGAGAACAAAGGACTAGGCAAATAACACTGGAACAAGTGCCAGTTAACTGATTGTGTCACTTGAGTAAGGAACGCCCAGCTGAATCGGATCCGTGTGTTCTGGGTGTGTGTCACCCGCCACAGGGAGGACTGACTGCTTCCAGAGTGGTATAAAAGGGAAATGAAGAAGGAAGACGCACTTCCACTGTTTAAAGGAGCTGTAGTTTTCACCTTCGCCTTGGACCCGGCCTCCTGGCTTCCTTCACAGTCTTCAGCCTCAGCACAGACCGTTCCTTTCGCCTTCCAGTGCGGACCTTTCAGCCTCCTTGTATGGGCTCACATAAGACACTACAGCGAGCCCCAGGCCTTTGACTGGACCCTGCCGTTGTCCTGCCCACAGACCTTTTGGCTTCTTCTACATCTGTCACTGTGGGCAGCCTCTGTAAGCCAATCTTGTAAATTCTCCTGTCTCTGTATATCTTGTACTAAGTGTTTCACTAGGAAGCACTGATTGATATAGAAGAACAGGTAAAAGGGAAACAGCATTACCTGCTCATCTTGTTCTGCACACATGCCATTCCTCAACGGACTGGGAGTTAACTGCATTCCAGTCCAACATGGCCGAGCCATTCAGTTCACCCTCCTGCTTTTCTCCTAGACTTTTGTGCTTCAGTTCTAAATACTATGGCCCAAGCAATATCCTTTTATTTGTTTGTGTTTGGTTGGGTTTTGGTACTAGGAATTGAACTCAGGACTTTGCACTTGCCAGGCAGGCACTTGTGCCACTGAGCTCTGTATCCCTGGCACTTGGACCAGGAATGTCAGCAGCAGCCCAACACACCATGATTGCCCACATTCCCTTTCCATACTCCCTCTTGACATGACACTGGCTTTCACAGACAGATGCAACTCTAGCCACCCTTCCAAAGGGCCACCTGCCTCACCTACCAGATGCTGACTTGTAGCATGAAATGCAAGCCCATGCTCTGCATCCAAGTTCTCCCATGCAGACCCCCAAAGAACCCTGGAACTTGATCCCAATTAAGCCTGGGCTTGGACGATGCACCTCACTCATTTGGAAAGCTGTCCTTTCTTCTGCTGGCTATGAAATATTGCCCGTCCTCCTGCCCCAGCTCTGCCTTTTCTAGGAGGTTTTTCCAGTCCTCCCACTTGAGGAACCCACTCCCAACTTAACCTCTATGATGCTGGTTTTGTACAAGATTATTTAGGACATAAATAATCACATCTCTGTTCAAATTGGCCTCAGCAAAACAGGAAACATATTAGTCTAAGAAACGCCAAGTGCTAGACATGGCTTAATCCAGATGATTGGACATCACAAGGAGCAGTGCCAGCCTTTTCTGAATGGGCTGTTCTTGGGCAAGTTGTCTACCACGGTGGCAGACATGGCTTTCCTTAGCGTTACACTCTCACTGGTGAAGACATTTCTCTAACACTGCCAACAAATGTTCCAGAATTTCTTCTCACCAGCCTAGCTCAAGTCGTCCCTAACCCTACCACCATGGGATCAGAAGGAAAATAAGATTCTGATTGTCCAAGAGAGAATGAAGACATCCCCCCTCATACCACGAGGACAGGACTGAGAGATGGTGATTCTTTCTGTAGGTGCCATCACCAAGAAAACAGGCCAAGTCCACCTAGACAGGAAATAGCAAGAGAACATGAGCCAGTGTGTTGTCATTCCTATGATGATTCATTATATAATATTTTATTGATCATAATTTCTTCCCTTGCCCAGTGCCCATAAGATAGGAAACTTGTTTCATGTATAGAATTACTGATCTGTGAGACCCTTTGCCCAGCCCAGTCCCTCCCAGAGGAAGTAACTGAGTGAGCAGGTGAGACAAGTCCAGACTAGACTAGACCAGCCCTGATCAGACAAGAACTTACCAGTCCAGGATGGGCCAGACTCATACTAGAATAGAACAGACCAAATCAGGTACGACTATACTGGCCCAAAACAGATCAAATGCACACCAGAGCAGATCAGACTAGACTGCAGAAGAGTGGACAAAACCCAGCTTAGTCAAACCAGATCATACCAGATTACCCCAGACTAGACCAGAAAACACCAGCAAGACTAGCACAGAAAAGATCAGACCAAGCAAACTACACCAAGCTAAAGCCTCTTCCACCCAGCTGAAAGCCCGTTGTGAGGTGCAGGGGCCCAGGGACCAGGTAGTACCCTATAAGCAATTTATTGACTCTGAGAAACTGAGAAAGAAGGGTCACAATTTTAAACCCAACCTGGACAATTTAGTGACTTAGTGAGACCCTGTGTCAAAATAAGAAATAAAAATGGCCTGGGGGTACCCTTCAGTGTGAAGGCTGAGTCCAATCTTCTGTACAAGGGGGAAAAATGTATTCAGTACAGTAGAACCTGTAGAGTAAGGTCATAATAGATACAACCCACAAACGTTACATAATCCTGCTGTCATCATCATTGTTACTCAACTATTGTTAATATTTGAAATTAGATGTTAACCGCTCACAGATGTCCTTCTTAAAAGCTCAGCAGGTCTGGGTGGTCACAGCCCTCATTTCCACGGGACGGGCAGCTGGCCCATGGCTGTGCCCACTTCCCCCTGAGCCCAATCCTGCTGCCCCTGCTGTCTGGGAATCTGTGACTTCAGTGGAACCTCCCAACCCTGTGAGCATGCAAGACAGTGCCTCCCACTGAAATCAAAAGAAGAGTGAGGGACCCAGTGACTGCTTTTACCTCATTGTCACTGCTCCTGGGAGATGTCCCTTTTCCCAACACAAAGTACATACAAGTCCAAGAGGAGCTTAATGAGACTCAAGCCAAAGACACAGGAGGGAGCACTAGTCTAGAACCCAGGGTCAGGGACACCAAGAAGAGGCTCAGGAGCCAGTGTAGCCAAGGCCTAATCTTCCTACCTCCTACTGGGCTGCCTCTCTTGGAACCATGGCCTGCCTCAGGGCCCAAGACCAGGTCATCCACTGCGGGAGGGGAGGGTCCCCTCATCTCATCCTCTCACTGTGGAAGGCCACTGTTTCTCCACCTTCCCCAGGTGCATCAGAGGAAACGAGGCCTCCACCAGCCAGATCACTCCTCAAAGCTGTCTGGGCCACCCAGCTGTCACTTCACCAAAGCTCTGCGCCCGTCCTCCTATGGAGCCAGCCCCATTTCCCCCACAGCTGGCTTGCTGGCTCGAGCCCCAGCAGGTGGAGATGTGGGCCCTCTCCTTGACGGTGGTGTTGTCAGCGTCAGGCTGCCAGTGCCATTGACACCTGCCTGGTTCTACTTTGCACCATCCACCTTCATCCCCAGCACCAGATGCCTGCATGCGAATCTCGTTACTCCTCAGCCTTGGCAATGACCAGGACCTCACTGAACCTCCCAACAGCGGCCAAGGCCAAATGCTACCATTACTGAGCGAGCAGCCTCTACGTAGGAGGTGGTGGGCACCAGGGATGTTGCCCCCGAGGGCCAGAGGCCAGCGCCTGACAGCTCAGGAAGATTCGTGTGTTCTGTCTACTACGTACTGTGGCTTTGCTGTCAGCCACTTTATCTCAAATGCGCAGGTTCATTTGCTTGCCTCTGAGTCAAAGAGACTATTTATTTTGGTGAACAGGAAAAAAGATTTGAAGCTGGTTGTGAGGAGATGGGGGGGGCCTTATTCACCTCCAATCACCGTCCTCCTGTGTGCAGGTATGTGAGGGTCTTTCACAGCACTGGACAGAGGGAGGAGGACAATGAGAGAAGATACCTCTTCAGGCCTGCTTCATCTTATTGCTCCTCTGGAAGGGACACTGGCCGGACATCCCGGGACTGCTCTGTATCATCTGTCACTCCACCCAGACTGAGGAGATGTGAGGCATGTATGCCCTAGCCCTGAGAACATTTAGAAAAGCCCTTTGTTTCCAAAGAAGAAAATGTCCAACTTTCCAAGTTCTGTTTTGCCATGTGGGTAACAGTCAGACTGTTCCTTCTCCACTATAACCAGGTTGCCATGGTAGCAATATTAAGAGGCGGGACCTAATGGGAGGTGTTTGGGTCTTGTGGCACCAAGCTCAGGAATGGATTCAGGCCCTCATTAGATGAAGTGGGTTGGTTATAAAAGAGGGGAGGGTAGCCCCGTCTTTCCGCTCCGAGCCTCCTACACCCTCTTCCACTCTCTGACTCTCTCATACGTACTTTGACCATCAATGTGGAAAGAAAGCATGCCCTGCATGGCCCAACTTCCAGAACTGTGAGAAATAAGCTTCTTTTCCAATAAGCAACCCAACCTGTGGTAAAAGCAGAATTGTTCATTCACCTACCTCAGCTTAAGGGAACATCATGAGAGCTGCAGGCTTGAGTTTGAATTTTCTGGTAGCTGCACTTTTGAAAAGTAAGAAAGGCACAGGTGAAATTAATTTTCATTATACAGTTTATTACATAGATATAAAATATCATTGCTTCACTACGTGGTCAACAGAAAAAGAATGGAAGGTATTTTTCATGGCATTGTGTCCTAGAAATTGGTTCACAGGGAGCATACTGCGTCTCTGACTCATTGCATTTCTGGGACTCTATGGCAAGTGACACAGCGTGTGGCAAGGGACACAGCCAGGGCCCACCTTGCACTCAGCTGGCCTTGGGGAAAACTGCTCATAAAGGATGCTGGAAGCTGTCAATCAATTCCCAAGCCCTATCCACTGGGGACACAGTGGTCCTCCACAAGGATGGTTTCTCACTTTTGCCCTTTCTTTACTTTTAAAAAATTGGCGCTGGCATCAGGGGTCAGATCTAGAGCCTCGAACATGCCACCCACGGAAGGTCCTACCACTGAACTGCCACTCCCATCTTGGTTCCCTTACTGGTGCTCTTCTGTGTCCCATCCTCCCTATTTCTAGGGCTGCACCAGCTGCATTTCCTGTTTCCTCAGGGAGTGCCTATCCCCCTCCTGGCAGGTACAAAATTTGCATACAATGGAACTGCTTACCTACCTAGTTTTCAGCTCTCTCTGTTTGCTTTCTACTGAAAGGAACAGTTCCCTTCTCTTAAAGGAGCAATGCAAATTTCTTCCTTCTGAGCACTTGAAACTGTGGGGAAGCTGCTTTTTGGCAAAAAGGTAAAGTTGCATTTCCTTAGGAGCGTGGAGTGGTTCTAAGTGGGACCTGGGCCAGTCCTGGTCTTTTGTTCTTGAACTTCACTGTGGACACAGTGAGGTACCTGGTTGTTCCTCCAGTGGGGAGGTCCTGCTAGGTCTGCAAATACATAGAGCCCCACCCAGGGCAACCTCCACGCATGCCCCAGAATGCCCACTGGAAGTCAGGCCTGGGAATTAGAGCTGAGGAAGCAGCCAGACCTCAAAGGACTACAGTCAGGAAGAAAGGAGAGGTAGCTTCACTCCACATGTGGCAGGGGTGGTGCTGACGTAGGCCCTGACTGCAGACTCTTCAGTCTAACCCCACAGTCAGCCCTAAACCCACTGTTGAACCAAAGTAGTCTGAGAAGTTAAAGAGCTTCCAGAGCCATTCCAGATGCCAGTCTAAAAAAGGTTCCACTAAGGAGATAGGGCAGACAGATCTAAGCATTTTTACAAGGAAAATCCAGGCAAGGAAGGCACAAGCTGTTCACATCAATGTTGCATCTGCTGTAGATGACAGGAGACCTGTAGCAGGGACCTTGTGGCAAGGACCTGCTGTAGATGACAGGGGACAAGATAAGACCTAGCTGCATCTCTTGTCTGGAGGGTGAGCAGGACCTGGTGGTGCCCAGGGGGCCATGATGGGATTTGAGTGAGAATTGCAGTGTGCATTCAGGAAAGCGGACTGCTCACCTGTGTCTTGGGCCAAGTTGTTAACGGATTCCCTGCCCCCGCTCACCTCCCTCCACCTCCGTCCTTCCCACTAAGCTTAGAACATCTCAGAATGCTCTTCCGCAGGCTTCTCCCATTGTGTCTTTCAGATGTGTGTCACCTCCACAGACCACTGTCAATGATTAAAAATGGATTTGTCTAAAACCTTTTAATCTTCTCTTGGGCATCCAGATGCCCAGTAAGTAACTAAATAAAAGTCAAGCAAAACTTGAGCTTCACTTGGCTATCCTTTATTACCTTAAAACTTTGGATATAGGTGTATCTGTTGGTCAGGCAAAGTTAGCTTTTCACAGTTCACCAGCCCTAACTTTGCCTTACGTATCTCATCTCCCTAAGACTGAAGGATACCAAGGCAATAAGCTATTCTCAGAATTTTCAAGGACATCTGATCACCAGCTTTTACAATGACCAGTTGTAGGTCCCCCACTCCAGTGACATCTGCAAGTCTCCAGCCACTGTCCCAAAGCTGCAGTCACTGTTCCAAGAAATCAGAGCCTCATGGACCACCCTTCCTTGAGGTCACGAGAATGATCATCTCACTGAACCAAATAGTTTCAGGGGTCCTAAGCTACGAGACTGAGAGAACCATTCATTGGCCACATCCCAATCCACATAAGCACCCCACAAAATCAGGGCCCCACTCTTTCATGAAAAGGCCAGTCTGGTTTCCCTCTTCCAAGCTGTGCCCCCTTTCATTTCTCCAATGGAAACCATTTTCCTACCTTCTCTTGCTTCCTGGTAGAGGAGAGCTTAATCTTCATCAGAACTGTCCTCACCCCAATTTTCTCTTACTTTTCACTGAAAGCCCTTTTCTGTACATTCATGTTCAGTGCCTCAGTTGTAATTTCCACTATCACTGAAGTGAAACTAGGTACCAATCAGTAATGGTTCCTCCTTTTTCTTTGTTGATGAAATACTTCTAAGAAATAATTGCCTCAACTTCCGTTTGCTGATTGTTATTTGCTATAATCTTAGAACTTAAGTGTGTCTTCCTGAAGTGGAACATGCGGCTCAGTGTCCACGTAAACCCACCCATGTCCCTGAGAATTGCACAAGACAGTGCTGCTCTGTATTGCAAGGGCAGCTCATAGGAGCCAGGAAATAGGGGGAGGGGGTCCGAGGAGCTGCCAGACACTGTTGTCCCCGATGCCAGGCTGCCCAGCTCCAGCTCACCCACCAACCCCAATACCCTCCAGACCTAGCTCCTGTCAAATTGAGAACTCTTAACTTTGCTTCTTGTTTGTTGCCCGTGCTAGTCAGCTTTTCATTTCTTAAGCAAATACCTGAGAAAGACAGCTTAGAGGAGGTGAGTTTCCTTTGGGTTCCTGGTCTCGGGGCTTCCTGGCTGCCATGGGTTGACAGCTCTCCTCCAACACACAATGGCAGAGGGTGTGTTGGAGGAGAGCTGTCAACCCAAGGCAGCCAGGAAGCACAGAGAAGAAGAGTCTCCCGGGAAGGGGCCAGGAATGGAGACGGTCCCAAGGTCACACCTCTATGTTAGGAGGCACTTTGGATCCTGCCCATTGAACTCTGCTTCCCTTCCTCACCCAGGCCTACCCAGGCGTCCCAGATACAGAGCCCCAGGAGGGACCCAGGTGGACATGGCTTTGGGGACGCCTGAGAGGACAGGGTGAGGGAGCCCGGGCAGGGGCTGCAGTGGATGAAAACATATGACCTCTACTGGGCACACGCTCTGCCACTGTGATTCTGCCTTACAGCCATCATGGACTGAAGCTCTGAGACCAGGAACCCAAAGGAAACTCACCCCCTCTAAGTTGTCTTTCTCAGATATTTGCTTAAGAACTGTTCCTCAAACTATAGCCCATGGCAGGGCTACATCCCAAGGGTGTGGGGTGAAAACAGCACCCCTCAAGGTAGGAATTCATATACACGTGTATAGAAATCCCTCAAGATGTGACTCCCCCAGCACCCCCGTGTAATAAGATTTACTTAACATGGCACTGCCCAGACAGCCAAACTCTGAGGGCTTGGACATGGTGGTGAGGGAAGCACAAGTCTGGAGGCAGCAGTAGCTGGTGGGAGCCAGGGACTTTTTTCTGCTTGGTGATATTTCATGAAGGTCACCTTGAGAGAGGATACAGGGATACAGAGCTCACTAACATGGCTTCCCTCTGCCAAGCACCCAGTCAAGACCCTTACTCTCCTGCCTCTTGCATGACAATGGCCCCTGAGATCAGCTCCCAGAGGGCCAGCCACCCTTACCATCCTGCCTTCCAAGTTCCAGGCTCTGAGCAAGCTTCTTCCCCTCTGGCCTCAGTTTCCCTATGTACAAAAACACAGCAGCACCTCACCTCTCCAAAGGTGAGCCACCCGTCTCTGAAGTATCCCTGGAATCCATGATGGCTCTGGGGGGATCTGACTCGATAGGTACTTTAGAATCTGCTGTGTAGAAGGCAACCCACACCACAGCAGACAGGACAGCCCACCCAGACCCAGACTTCTGGGCAAGATCGCATACACCAGGGAGCTCTGACGAACTCCAAATGGTTTGCAAAAAGTATATTATTGCTGATTTATTCTGATTTTTCAGAGAGGGCACACTGGGGTAGAAAACAGGATGGAGGTAAGATCTTGGCTTGGGTGACACCTCTCATCATTACAGCCAGTCTGGACACCCTGGGCCTGGGCAGGAGGAAGTTACAGACCCAGGCAGCCCTGCCTTCCCATCCAAAGCCTGACTGTAAGGCACTGCGATTTCTCCTGAGGACCGCAGAGATTCTCCAATTGTGTGGAGTAACAGGGTCATCAGCCCCTCTCTTCCCGTCCTAAGTGCCTCTCAGTGACTGCTTGGAGAGACCCTCCTCCAAGAATCTGGCCCACTCACCTGGCTTACTTCCCCAGTAGGGTCCTTATGGGGGTCAAGCAGCTCTGAGTATCCCTAAGATCCCAGGTCCAATATGGAGCCTTGAAGAACAGGTCTGTAGATCTCGGTAGCCTCCCTCTATCCCTCTTGGCCAGCTGAGGTCTTGGCCAACCAGCCATCTGCCATCTGATGTGGACATATCCAGCCACCTTCCAAGGTGACTCCTGCCTACACCTGCCAAGCACCTCCCTGCACATTCAGTCATGCCAACCTGCACCTGCCACTGCTCTCAGCCAATGCAGTGCCCAGAACCGGACAGCAGGCCAAGTGGCCACAGCTCTCAGGTGGCCCAGGAATGGTGGCCCAGGAGGAAGATCAGGCCCCATGGGGCATGGGGAGGTAGCCAGGGTCTGTGCCAGGATCTGTCCTTCTACCAACAGATGGCTTTCTTTAGGGAACCCACTCAAACCTATTGTGGATGCTGTGACCAAATGAACTGTGCTATTCCCGGGTATAGGCCAGGCCTGCTCAGATACACTGCTCAGGGCCACTGACAGAGTGGTCAGGATTTAGAGCACACCAACCCTCCTTGGGACTTCTATAAATACATATGGCACAAGAGACTTAAAAGAAGGCAACCATCTGCAATCAGTGATGAGCCCCTTGGCTACCACACAGCAAAAGTCCACTGAAGACGGAGGTTGACAGAGAGCAAAGGGGGCAGAGGCATCATTTGACCACCTGGACTCAGCCAAGCCTGGAACCATGCTGGACTTCTAGGAATGTGAGCCCATAGCTTTCCAGTTCCATCAGCCTGAATTGGGATTCTTTCTCTTACAATCCAGTCCTGGTTGGGAGCTAGCTCAGTAGCATAAGCACCTATCCTCATCCTTCAGGAACACTGAGAAAACACCTGCAGAGAGTGTGCAGGCACTCAGAAAGGGGACAATCATGACAGCTGCCCTCCCTGTTCTGGACTTGTGGTGAGCTGACTCTGCGTAGAGATGCTTTTCCTCTTTGGGAGGTCAGGACATGGAGGACCCTCTTCTTCTCTGTCCCCAAGCCCAGTCCAGGGTCGGAGTAGCCAAGGACAGAACACATCGCCATTCTCCTGTGTTACCCCATACCTTGTTTCTACCACTTCTGTAACCCCAGCTCTAACCCTGTCTCCCCAGAGGCAGGACAGACTCTACCGTCAGCCCCATGATGCCTGGGCTATGAGCATGGCTTGGTTCACTCCCCAAGAAGGGGGCATAGTACAAAGTGCCCAGGCAAGAAGTATATGCACTAAGACCAAAAGCACAGACCCAGAGCTCACCCTGACCCAGCCAGGTAAGGCGGGTGGGGGTGCTGCACTGTGGGGCAGGGCTCTAAGCAGATGAATCCCCAGAAGGGTGCCCTCCAGCAGAGTGACGCGGGCCTGACAGGGAAAGATGAGCTCAGCAGCAGCAGCTCTCGCTCTCTCGCTCTCACTCTCTCGCTCTGACTAGTTCAGGCTGCCTTAAGGACAGGTCTGGTGTGGCTTGTGGAGCTGGGGATCAAACCGCTGTCCCCTGCACCTGCCTGAGTTTGCCTAAGCAGGTGTTTTAAACAACTGAGCTAACCTGCAAGCCCCCTGACCCTCAAGCCTCCCTGATAGCCACTCTGGAAGTCAAGATGAAACCAATGCAGACATTTTAGTGGTCTGGGAAAACCTGCAAAATTGGTGTTGTCAAAAAAGCACATTATGAACACCATGTGGGTTTTTAAAAAGACTTGAATGCATGCTGCAACCCTAACTAAGCGTTTGGTGGTAAGTGGGTGATTCTTTCGGGGCTGTCTTTCTTCTGCTCTCTAAGGAGGAGCAAGCCCAACTCCAATGCACAGAGCCCTGACCTCGGTCCCCAGGGCCACAGGCTCCAGTGAAGAGGCACTTAGGCTGGCCGTGCTGCCGGGAAGCCCATGCACGGATGGCTGGGCCACACAGGCACTCTGCGTCCACGGTTCTGCAGCTGTGCAGTCACAGGCACTGCACCCACAGAACCATCCCCGGGGACCCCGAGCATGCAGCCCCAGCTATGTGCACCTGCACCAGGGGCAAGAGACTTTATGCTGCCTGCCCTACTCCTGAGCCAGGAAAGTGGAGAGTGACCTTGCAGGACACCATGCTGGAAAGGTGTCACTCACAGCGCAGACCACCAGGTCAATTTGGTCCCTTTTTTCTGTCTCATGAAACATCACAATATAGGGAAAGAGTCAGGGCTAGAGAATGTTCCCTGGACCAAGGTGAGACTTCTAGAAGAGGGCTTGTGGTGAAAGGCTCCACCCTGGGTGGGGCAGGGCTGGCTCAGGGGGAGCACTTGTCTAGCACAGAGGAGACCCAGGGTTCCATACCTAGCACTGCAAAAGAAAAGAAAATCAAATAAACACAGGTACAGTCCTGACAACCCCATGGGGTGAGTGTGCCACAGGTGACGGCAGCATGTGCTGAGCATCTCAGACCCCGGCCCTGGCAGGCAGAGGCAGACTCTGCAGGGGTTAAGGTCGGGCGCTTGCCCCTGTCGTACTTTCCCTCCACAATACCCACCGCCCGCAACTTAAAGGGGGAGGTTTATTTGGCCTAGGACTTCAGTTCATGGGCAGACACAGGATGGGTGAGGGGCCCAGTGGAGGAGAGAGTGCTCACACCATGGAGGCAGAGCCAGGGAGGGAGAGCAACCCTTGCGGGCTGCCCCCTCAGCGGCTGCCTCTGCCCACCAGGCCCTGCCTCCTAGCAGCACCTTCTGCTATTAGCCCATCAGTGTAGCTCCCATGACCTAGTCACCTCCAAACACATGGGGATTGGGGAACATTCTGGACCTAAACCCTCACACAACCCAGGAAGACGGAGCCCTCAGCAAGCAGCCCAGCACCTGACCAGGAGAGGCCACAGCAGGACCTGCACGCGGCACCCCAGTGTGACTAGGCGCTCCCTGCAGATACCCAGGACGTCAGAGTCTGAGCCTCGCTCCTATGGGGTTCCTGCAGCTGTGGGAAGACAGGTGGCCTCACGAGGAGGCTTGCAGGGTCTCAAGGCCGCTTCTCTTCCTGCTCTTCCTCCTCCTGCTGCTCCTTCTTTTTCTCCTCCTCTTCTTCTTCCTTCTCCTCTTTTTCTTCCTGATCCCAAGTCTGTACTGAGCCCTTCTTGCAGTACAGCAGCAGACAAGAGAATGGCTTGGCTGTCAGCAGTACAATAAAAAATGTGAACGTCTAAATTTTTAAAAACATTACAACAAAACACATGTTGCCATTAATCCCCCTCTAAATACCTCTTGGGACAGCATGCTTGTCCTATCGCCCTTGTCAGTTTTGGCAGCAGCTCCTGGGTGTCTTCAGTAGCACTGTTCTGGCTGCCTCAATGTCCTGAATTAGTTTTAAATGTTCCCCTTTTGTTGTCATTTTGTTTGGGGGGAAGAGCTAGGAGTTGCACAGTACCAGGCCCAGCGAATAAAGCAGGTGAGGGGACAGCATCGCACAGCGGAGGGGTCCCCAGTAGCAGCCTCCACCACTCGCGTGATCACAGCTTGTAGAGGCCCTCACGAACCAGAACTGCCTCGAAGGCGGCGAAAGCAATGGGCACAGTGTGTCCCCGCCCAGGAGTCTTCTGAAGGTGATTCACAGCAGTGTCTTTCACTGTAATAATATTTTAATTTGAACACTTCCTGTATGATTGCTCACAACTCAGAGTTTGGGGACTCTGTCAGCCATGTCATCCTGGAAACAGGACATCTAGAAGTGGCCAAGCCCTCCTCATGGCTGCCACAGAGTTTGTAAACTTATGGCTGCCTTACACTTGGCCCACCTGTTAATGGTTTGTGTCTAATTGTCCCCCAAAGCTTTATACAGTCACAGGGTGGACTTCTTGACTTTGAGATTAATTCATGATCCAGCACTGGGATTCTGGGTGCGAGTGTTGCTGGGATTATGGGCGTGTGTGCTGCTGGGATTATGGGTGTGATAATCTAGCCTGGGGCAGATAGCCTGAATGCAACATAATGCAGACAGACTTACTGTTGCCACCACTCCCTTTGCTGTCTGCTCTCTGCTGCTGCCATGAAAGGCTGCTCTCTGCCATGCCCCACTCTGCTTTAGAGCCAGCTGAGTATGGACTGAAATCTCTACAAACTGTGAGCTAAATAAATCTTTCCTTCCTTCATTTTGGGTGTGGGTGTTTTGTCCCAGCAGTAAGAGAGTAACGGAGACACTACCCCAAAGTGTGGCCTCACAGATCCTGTCACAGAGACTTTCCATCTAAGTGCTTCTCCCAGTTCTGCCTGGCCTGAGCCCTGCTGTTCTGCAGGCACTGGCAGGATAAGCCAATGGTTGGGGCCCTAGGAAGCCTCTATAGCCACCCACTGGCCAGAGACTCCCCACACACCTCCCTTCATCACAGCAACCTATGCATGCCAATACAAACCAAGTCCACCTGGGCTGTCAGCTATGACAGAAGGACAGAACCACCATCAGCCAGTCCGGCTAGCTGGGCTTGACTGCACACACCAGGCAGGGACTGCATGCACACACCATGCCGCCTGGGAAAACCCTACGTCCCAAGCTAGTGGATACTGGAAGGCAGGACAGTGAGAGACAGAGAAGGCAAGAGTGACATGCACTCGAATGGGCAAGAACAGTGCCTACTGCAGATGATCACAGTAAAATGCATGTGTCACTTGTCTGGGGCCTTTTCCACACCCTGCTCCCCCGCAGAGAACCCACCTGTGTCCTGCAGTCTTCCCTGGAATGAGTGGGTGGCCCAAGCACTCTGTCTGTCCTGGTGGGTCTAGAGACCAGGACCGCTGGGTACCAAGTTCTGTGATGCTGGTATAAGGCAGAGGGGAGACCCAGACCTGGTGCCAGATATCCTGGGTCCAGCCCTGGCTTGGCTACCCACACCTGTGACCTTGAGCAAAGGATTTGACCTCTGGAATTTCTTCTCTGTCATCAGACATGGATGCTTATCTTTCAGGGCAGATATGAGGACTAAGGGATATAAACAGCTACTTGGAGGCCTTATAAATACCAGATTCTTTAAAAATAGCAGGGATACCTGTTCTAGACAGAGGAATTTAAGAATCTCTTAACACTCACTCTGCACCAATTTGCCCTCACAGCAGACCCTAAGACAAGAGCTTGTGAGCAGGGCTGTTTTTTGGGAAATGATCCAGGAAACATAAGTAGAAGCGGAGGAAGGGAGACCAGGAAGGAGAGGAAATGCAGGGAGCCTTGGCGAGCAGGTTGCCGTGTGGGCAGCCGGCACTCCACCCCGCTGGGCCCCTCCGAGTGCCGTGGAGTGCAGAACTCAGAATCACCCACTCTAAGAACAAACCCTCACACATGCAGCCAAGTGGCTTTCAACAAGGGTGTCAAGACCACTCGATGGAGAAATGACAATTTTTAAAATAAATTGTGCAAGGAGAACTGAATATCCACATGGAAAATAATGAAGTTGGTGCTTCCCTTAGGCTATATACAAGCCTATTGGCAAGTAGATTAAAGAAATCCAGAGCTAAAACTCTTAGAATAGTGAGTGAAAGTCTCACGTAGGAGGAAAGACAAGCGCAGGAACTGGCGGTGATTTCGTGGGTCTGATGCCAAAGGTGCAGACTGCAAAAGTAAGATTAGAACAACTGGATGACATTAAAATTCAAAACGGCTGTGGGTCAAAGGCCAGACATGGGGGGCCGGGGAAGTGCTCACAAATTATCTGTCTGGGGAGAGATTAGGGCGCAAGACTGATCAGGAACTCTGTACAATAACCAAAGAACGGGTGAGCTGCTGCTGAAATGGACAAGGAGCTTGCTCAGATGCTGCCCCAAGAAGCTGAACAAGTGGCCAGCGAGCGGCACATAAAACGCCACTCGGTGCCGCTAATGGCTAGGGGCACATAATTCACGCCGGTCCGTGTCCAAGGAATGATAAAAGCGGGTAACAAGGGTCTCCACAAAGGCAGGGACATTAGAGCACCTGTGCACTGTGGTTGGAAATAGAAAATGACACAACCCGTGTAGCGCAAAACATTAAAAGTAGAGTTACAGTGGGATCCAGAAGGCTCCATTCTGGACGGATAATGAAAAGAATCCTGAACGCAGGAACTCAGTTCAAAGCACGGGGTTTCATAGCTGCGCTTTTACCACAGTCAGCAGGGAGCAGCGTCAGCCTTCACAGATGGCCTCAGTCCAGCCAGGTCTCCTTGGAGATAAACCAGAGGTGGACCATGTCCACCACAGAACACTTATCAGCCTAAAAGAGGAAAGGAATTCTGACACAGCGTGGGTGAACCTTGAGGGCACCATGCTAAGAAGAATAACCCAGCCGCCAAAAGATGCACGTCACATGACCGCACTGATCTGAGACGCCCAGAGCCATGGAATTCGAGGACACAGGAGTGGGGGGGCAGTCATCAGGGGCACAGGAGGAAGGAGCAGAGTTGTTCAAAGGGCAGCAGAAAGAGCGTTGCTGGTGTCAACATGCTCATTGCTGCTGAAACGCATACTTCAAAATGACTCAGAGAACACAAAGTGTGTTCATTTCATCACAACTCTGAAATGTGTAAAGCAGTAATCAGATGGGGTGTGCGTTCTTCCTGAGCTACAACCACAAAACAGCGCTGTCCCAAACAAAGTAAAAATGCTATCAACAAATCAAATTTTCAAAGAAAGACTTATCACCATGAGGAGTATTTATCAACCACTCCTGTCCCCTGCTACTCCAGGGCCACACTGGAGGCTGGTCCAGGAGAAGGGCAGGGACTGAGGGCCACAACAGAGTCAGCACTCAGGGACATCCACAGGGCCCATCCGCACCCCTCAGTCCTTTCGAGAAGCTCCCCGACCTCTCCCTGCCATTCATGATCAGCGAGGCTGAGGACCTGAGTCTGGTCCCTCTGCCTGCACAGGGCACAGCTCCCAGAGGAAGACTGGCTTTGGGGCAAAGGATCAAGAGATGCCCTGCATGGCCTCTGCCACCATTTGAGCTCCAGATTCTTGGTCTAGCTTCCAAGGAGCCCCTGGGCATTGCTCACAAGCATGGGAGTCATGAAAGAGAGGTTGATCATTCACAATAGGGAGGGTTTCTAAAGAAGGAGGACTCAGGTGGGTCATGCTGACACACATCTGTCATCCAGTTACTCAGGAGGTGAAGGCAGGAGGAGCCCAAGTTCAAGACCAGCCTGGGTAACTTAGCAAGGTGCTGCTCAAAATAAAAATTTTAAAAAATAACAAAAACTGGAAATTCAGCTTGGTGCAAAGGCCCTGGTTTCAATCCAAATAAGTTTTAAAGAAATGACTCCCTGGCTCTGTCTTACTAGTTTTGCAGTGATGGGATTAGAGATCAACCCATCCCAGGTGGTGACCACTCTCTGGAGGGTTCCTGCAAAGGCACAGGTCCCGCAGGCCCCAGGAGGATGGGCGGGCAGGGCGCAGATGTCCAGCCCCTGATCACACCTGGCTATGAACACAGAGGGCCCAGGTGGGGGTGGATAGTGAAAGGGTCAGGGTGGCACAGGCACCAGACAGGCTGCAATTAAATCTCTGCCCTGCTGACCTGGCAGGCTCTGTAAAGTGCAGAGAATCCTGGAGCAGCGTCAGGAGGAGCCTTGCCTTGAGGACCAAGAGGAGCAGCGGGGTCAGCCTTGAGCCATCAGATGATAAAATGTGGCACAAGTGACATGGATGTCTTGGAGAGCCGGGTCCTAAATGGTGGTTTGACTCCCTTACCCGGTTCTTAACATTCACCCTGAGGTCGCAGCTGCCCTATTATAAGATGCCCCTCCCTGGTTCCAAGACCCCCACCAAGAGCAGGCTTGGCACAGACAGCTGTCCTTGCTCCAGGCGAGAGCCTGGCTTCAGAAAACACAGGGAATCTCATACCGTTATTATGTGAGCCTGGTTTGGGGGTGAGTTTCATGCATCAGTTAATATCTCCCCTTTTTGGACTGGGGAGATGGCTCAGTAGAATAAGTGCTTCCCTGGCAAGTGCAAGGGCCTGAATTCAATCCACACACACAAAAAAAAATCTCCCCTTTTCTACATGAGGAAACTGCAGACCCATGAGCCACTGCCCAAGGGACATGGAAGTTTCCTTGCTTCCTCTAGGCGTAGGAAACAGTGTCCCCCCTCGTGGTGTGGGCCTCTCCTGGCTCCCAGCCAGGCGTGGTGGTGCACACCCTTAACCTGGGTGCTCTGGAGGCTCAGCAGAGGATCACACGGTAAGCTCAAAACCAGGGATAAGTGAGAGACACCTTGCCATGACTCTCCCTGAAGCCCTCCCCCTAGCTTCCAGCACAGGTATCCCTTCGTTCTCGCACTTTCTGAAGCAGTTCTGGAGGTCCTCTTTCTCCTTCTGTCTTCAGGCTCCCCCACACTGGGATTACAGGCCTGCGCCACCACACCTGGACTCAGTAGCCAGCTCAGCACGCCCCGGGGGGGGGGAGCTGGCACAGCATCCAGGACTGGGGATCGAGCCCTGGTCCCTGCACTTGCCAAAGTGGGCGCTTAGTCCACTGAGTTATCTCACCAGCCCTTGGAGGCCCTTTCTTGAGGTTTACTAGATCTGATCATCAGCACAGCCAGTGCTGCAGTTTGGCACCATCCAACAGAAAGACAAGCTGGTAAAGACGTGACACCTTATTCACCAAGCATAGAACTCTGTGACTCCTGGCTCTTCCCCAGAGTTACAATGACCATGAAAGGGAAATATGTTGAATCACATCAGGATACCAAGGCAGCTGCGACAGGTAAAGACACTCAGGGAAGGGAACTTCAGAGCTGCTACAGCAAGTGACAGAGCACATGGTGGGTGTGTTGGGAGAGAGGAAAGTCACTAAGGTGTGGTAATCCCAGATTATTCCAGACAAGGCGCTAGCAGTGAGCTGCCCAGCCCGCTCTCGTTCTGGGCTGCGGCAAGTGCTGATTTCAGTGGTGTAAATCCCCTGGCTGTGGCCACACTACCAGCATTCTGACACGTGACTGGCAAATGTTCCTGAATTGTTAGCAAGAATGAGCTTGCTGTGTTGCATTGACCATCTTGTTTGGTTTTATTTGGGGTTTGTATTAAAGGTGTGGCTTTATTGCTGATCCTCAGATGGAGAATTTCTGCTCTAAAGCTGTGACCATTTGAAGGTGTTGGCCACTGGCTGAATGACCCCCAGAGAAGCCAAACCACTCGCCCTGTCCCAGCCATGGCCCAGCTGTCTGCCTGGACACCCTCTCCTCATGCTGGCCACTCCAGCAGGAAGAGGGGTTGCATGGGGGGCTCTGTCTTCCCCAAAGCCCCACAGATATCCCTAAGGTTACACTGTCCACCGGCGGGCCCGCTACTCTCCAGAGAGGAGCTGGCTACTCAGGAGCAGAAGATGCCCTCGCTGCAGTGCCACGCTAGAGCTCTGCACCGGCCATGCCTGCCTGGCTGCATTCCGGACCTTGCAATAGGACTGCAGAGCTGAGGACCCAGGGTACAGCATGAAGGGCCACCCCACCCTGGGTCCCAGGGGCAGAGCAGAGTGGCACTGTGGAGACACAGAGGGAGGATGCAAAGCTCACCAGAAACACCCAGCCCAGGGCCTGTGGCAGCGAGGGAGGGAGCAGAGCCAGGTGGCCTTGACTTTGAGCTGTGGTCACCAGATCAGCCAGGCAGCTCCTCAGTGCTGGGTGGGGGTGGCTCCGGAGCTGTACCAAGCGAGGAAGTGGCCAAGCCTGTGTGGGCCACAGGAAGTGGCCTGGGAAGGTTGGGCCTGAGAGTAGTTGTCGGCAGCCGGGTAGCGTTCCCTTCAGTTACGGGGCTTGGAACACATGCATGTCTTCCCTTGCCCCTGAGTCCTGGGGTCCCTTCAGATGTGGGAGGGTCACTCAGCTCCCAGGTATTCTCCAGATCCCCACTCTCTGAGCATTAGCCTCCCTCACTGGTTGCCAGTGTCCCCTTCAACCAGGCTCCCAGAACCCGAAGTTTGTCCCTATCCCCATTTCTGCAGGTACCTTCAAGCCACCAACTTCAGTCCCATGCCCCAGGAGCCACTGGCTTTGTGTTCAAACCCAGCCAGGCTCTTTCAGTGCTGCCTGCCTGTCCCATGTGTTCTCCACCTGGTTCCTTTTCTGCAGTGGCCACAAGAGGCCCCACCCCTGGGTGTTACTGCCAGCCCATGCCTCCTGAGAACTAGCTCTTGTTTTAGCCATCCTGTGCCCCGGTGACATGGGTGGTGGTCCCTTAGGATCATATCCCTATCATGGCCTCCAAGAGAAGGTCAGCCATGATTGATGACCCCACAAATGTGTCTGAGCCCAAGCCTTAGGACTCAGGCTCTCTGTGGGTCCACCGTGACAGAAGCCACATCAGTATCACCCACTTGCCCAGAGGACCAACAGGGATGCTGCTGCCCTGGTGTGGGTGAGGGAGGACTGGGCAGAGCCTTGGAGCAGAGCATGGGGGCCAGGGTTGAGTCTCCATGGAAAGTAACAGACCCTGGCAGGCCCAAGTGCCCAAGCCCGAGCCCAGACCCACTCCCCGTAGCACAGCCCTGTGCCGGGAAAGAAGTGAGAGACAGGATGCAAGAGAGGCACGGGGCTGGGGCGGGGGGAGGCACGGATCCCGCCTTCATACCCTTCCCCCCAAGACAGGCATCAGCATGCCATGCCCTCTCCATCACCCATAAATCTCACTCCACTCTAGCCTGGCCAGCCCCATCCGGGAATGTGGGCACAATTCCCCCTTCATGTCTGAAGACAGACATCAGGTGACCAGAAAACCCCATTAATAGTCATGCCAACCAGGCAAATCCCTTCCCCTCTCTGGGACTCAGTCTCCCCACATATAAAATGAGAAGGAAAAACAAAAAGGCCCTCCCGCTCCTCCCCAGTACTGGAAAGCAGGTGGTCTGAGATCTGGGTTGACCCATCCCTCAGTTATAAGTGGCAAGATGCCAGTGAGGAGCAATGGGTGGGCTCATGTGACTGACGACTCGGGGTGGGCTTCGGGTGGGCTTCAGGGTGGCTGGATCAAGATGCTCAACCCACGCCTTGAGGTAACCACTGGCTTTCTGGAGACAGAGTCCCTGTGGCTGGCAACTTCAGGCTCACATTGTCGCGCTGCTCTAGATCAGGTCCAGGGGTCTTGCTTGGCTTTTCCACGTGCCCACCCAAGGACTAATCACAGTCTTCTGGGTCTGACAGGAGGTCCCAGGGCCCAGCTTGCCCACAGGCCTGGCTGATGGGGAGACAGAGCCTTGGGATCTTAGCAATTGGGGTTGGGACACTTCTGGGAGATGAGAGCCCAGTGATGTCCCCTGCATAGGTCTTCTCCTCCTCCTACGTTGCCGTGAGATCCCCGGATGAGGGCAGGGACACAGTGGTGTCATCAAGGCCCAGAGCTGGTGCACCTGCCCAGCGCTGCATGTGCATACCACAGAATCAAAGGCCTGCAGAAGCTGCCCGATCTCTGCCTCTCGGGCCTCACTAAAGAGATTATGGGGTTGTCTTCTCACAGAAACCCCGGGCCTCTGGGCTGGATCTGCTAATCTGGACAAAGGATAACAGGCCCCTAATTAATTCTCTGAATCTGATGGCGGTGCGAATGCCAGCCAGTCCACCCGCCTTAATGAGTTTAATCGACTGAACTTGATGATTTTATTTGAAACCTAGGGCCACAAATTAAGCTCTTAAAAATGCACTTGAACTTGATTGGCAGCAGTAATCCCAGCAAAGTCGGTTTAATCCTCAGGCTGCCTGAGTAGGGGTGGCCACGCAGGCTGTGGGCTCCAGAGCGCCTGCTGCCTCCTCAGCTCGGAGCTGAGTCTCCCCTGCCCTTGGCTCTCTGCCTGCAGGCCTGATGAAGACAACCAGTCTCGTTTGTGCTGCCTATTGGTGAACTCCTATGCACCCTTCAAACCCCAACCCAAGCCTCTCCTCCAAACCCCAGATTTTCCATCCTAGCTCTAGTGTGCTCCTGCTGCTGGTGTCTACATTTGTGAACCCACTTGTTCCCTCTGGCTAGAGTAGGTATGCCAGGCCACCTTGGGTCACAACCCAGCTTAGACGGTGCTTGTGGAACGCTGATGTTCGCCAGCTTGGGAGAGCCGAGAGCAGCCCCAGGAGGGCACAGGGAGGCCACGCTAGGCTGCCAGCCTGCTCGCGGAGCCTTCACAGAACTGACCGAAGCCACTGGCACCTGCAGCTTTGGGGCCTAGGCCTCCACAGAGCTGCGGCCACTGCCTTTGGCCTCCGAGGTCTCAGCCAGCCTGGCACCCCCAACTCTTGGGAAGGTCACACCCCAGCTCCCCGTGGCCCTGTCTACACTGCCCCGTGTCCTCAGACCACCAGCGAGGCCCCTGACTGGTCAGCAGAGCAGGCCCATGGGCTCAGTCATCCCTCCCACAAGGCACTGGGCTCAGTGTTCACATTCAGCCACTTCCTCCCCAGATCTGGAGTGGATTAGATCCTCTGAGTAAGATACGGACACACACACACACACACACACTCACACACACACAAATACATGTACATGTGTGCTCACAACACACAGATGGGCACATACATCAGCGCCAGCACAACGTGTGCGGGGAGGGATACACTCACACTGAGGCTGGAATACGAACCACCATGGAAACACCGCCCGAGAGCAAAACCAAAGATCCCAGCCCACCCTGCAGTGCCACTCCTTGGTGTGTTTCCAAAAGAATGAAGTGGGAACACAGCGGAGACAGCAGCCCCCGCGAGTTTTAGTAGAGCGACTCACAACAGCTCAGCTGTGGAGATGGCCAAGCGTCGGTCGGCAGACAGATGAATAAAGAACAGACAAGGGGCCGGAGAGATGGGTCAGCGGAATAAGGGCTTCCCTGGCAAGCACAAGGGCCTGAGTTCAACCCCTGGTTCTGCAAAAAATAAATAAATAAATGAAATAAAGAACAGATAATATATGCGCATAGTGGAGTATTATGCAGCCTTAAAAAGGAAGGACATCTTGTCATTTGCAGGAAAGTGGCTGCAACTGCAGACCATCACATTAAATTTACTGAGCCAAGCTCAGAGAGACAGACTGTGTGTTTTCTCACATATGTGGGGGCTGAAAAAGCAGAAACAAAAAGGAAAGAGAGAGGACAGCAAAGCAGAAGGGAGACTATCAGATAACATGAAGGACAGGAAGCAGGGAGAGTGAGTGATGGAGGGATAAAGTAACTGAAGTCCACTCGCGCACATCCAGATATGCCAGAAGGACTCACTCTTCTGTGCAACTACTGTGCACCAGTACATTTCTGACATGGAAAACAAAAGCAGATAAAATGATTGGACTCTACCCTTGGGACAACCCGCCCTGCAGTTTCCTGAGAAAGCCACTCTCCGAGCACAAGGAAAGCAGGTTCCTTATATTTGTAGAGCTATGATTTCCCCGTCAGGCGGGCCAGACCTCGGGTGTTCCAGAGACTCTGGGGCTGCTGAGGCCTTAGGCAGCAGGCTACTGCCCGTGTGGGAGGGCCCAGGGAGGCCTGCGCCTTTGGTCCAGGCCATCCGCACACCCAGCAGCTAGGGAAGCATGAGCAGCCCTACGTTCCAAGCCTGTTCTGTCCTGTGAGGCAGCGCTGGGGATGGAACCCGGGGTCCCGCCCATGTTAGGCGAGCACTTGGCGGTCCTTTCTCCTTTTATGTGACAGAGTCTCACTAAGTTGTCCAAGCAGAGCTTGAACTCGTGGTCCTCCTGCCCCAGCCTTGAGTAGCTGGGGGATTACAGGGGGGCACCACCTTGCTTAGCATCACCTGCCTCTTAAAACAACAGTAATGGAGAGCTGCAGGGAAAGGGTGTTGGTTGAACAAGAAGAAAGTCAGGGTTCCTGGGACAGGGACCCCCTCCCCTCCTGCAGGCTGGTGCTCCCCACACCATCCCAAGCCAGCCTGGCCCCTCTGCCTCACCCCTGCGGAGCCCCTCAGTGCCCACCTCCTCACCCCTGTCCTGCAGCACTTGGGCTGACCCAGCAGTGCATCAGAGGCCTGGGCTGCCAGCCACCAGCTGAAGATGTGAGCTGCTTTGATGAAATTTTCAGGCTCCGTGCATCTTTCAGGCGGAGGCCGGGCAGCAGCAGCGACGGTGCTCCTGGGGTGCCTTCCTCACAGGGGCCCCAGGCTGGTGGGGGGGGACCCGCAAGTCAAGGAGGAGGAGCCTGCCCAGCCCCCTCCACAGCACCCATCATGCGCCTGGTGCCTGGTGCCTGCAGTCGGCTGGCCTCCCTGCCCACCCCTGCACCAGCCCTCCAGGCCGAGGAGCTGGAGTTAGGCTCCAGTCCCTCCTGGCTGTGCAGACCTGGGAAGACACCTGCCTCAGGCTGGGAAGGGGACAGTACACTCACCCACAGCAGCTGGCTGAGGACACACTGGGGGCTTCCCTTCTACCCCTGTCCTGGCACTAGGGGTTGAACCCAGGGTCTTTGCACTGAGATACCTTGCCAGCCCTTTTGTATTTTGAGATAGAGTCTCACTAAATTGCTAAATTGCGAGGCTGGGTTTGAACTTGAGATCCTCCTGCCTTGGCTTCCCGAGGTGCTGTGCCGCCATGTTTGGCTCTCCTCGCTTTTCTCTCTCTCCTCCATCCAGGTCTGCTCCTCTTCCTGGGTTAGGAGGTCCTGTGCTTTCCACTGCCTTTGCTAGGGAGAGGTCAGAGTCCACCAGAGGTGTGTGATCCAGCAGGAGGATGATCCCCGTGCCTGAGCCCTGCAGTGACCTATGGGCTGCTTGGGGACAGCGGGGAGCACCCACAGTGCCCACCCAGCCCAAGCCAGAGCAGAGGACACCTCCTTCCCGGGGAGGTCTCACCACGGCAGGCTCCTCTGAAGTCGGTTTAGGCTGAGCCAGATCACAAGGAGGGCAGCAGAGATGTTCCAGGAAGGGAACACCGCATGTACCACTCCAAGCACGTGCTGCTGGGCCCCCAGCAGACCTGTGTGGCCTCAGATGAGGCCTGGGTGGCTGTGCCGCCTGTGTGACACCACGGCCTCATGAAGTCCCACCTCCTGGGCCATGGGGCAGCAGGAGCCACACGCCAGCCCCGCTCCCCCCTCCAGCCAGCCAGCCTGCTGAGCCCTTTGCAAATCAAAAGCTTGGAATCTGAGCATGTGACATTCTTGAGATGGGTCAGAGAAGCGATCACACAGAGATGGAGCCCAGGGTGTCCCATGTATTGCAGCTG
The DNA here is from genome assembly GCA_004027165.1 of Ctenomys sociabilis. Taxonomy (NCBI): domain Eukaryota; kingdom Metazoa; phylum Chordata; class Mammalia; order Rodentia; family Ctenomyidae; genus Ctenomys; species Ctenomys sociabilis. The sequence continues at coordinate 7,849 of PVKA01002653.1, read as the reverse complement.
GCCCAGAGAATGTATCCTGCCTTCAGAGCAGGTAAAGGCAGGTGGCGAGCTGAGCAGGCCCTTGGCTGCATCAGTAAGTTGCCAAGGGACAAGCCAGGCCTGCTGGCTTCCTGGGTGAAGGTGCCTGTGAAGCAGGGGCACACAGGACAAGGGGCTGAGGACACCCCTGGTGGGGATGAGCGTCCCTTAGCAGGCAGTGCGGGTGTCGGACACATGTCTCAGCTCAGCCTCCACCACATCAAGCGTCACCTGGGCCTCTGCAGGCTCGTCAGAGCCACCTGCCTGGCACACCCAGGTCCCTGCTGTGGATCAGTCAGGACCCTTCGTAATCCACTTGCACCTGGCTCTGACACAGGCTGCCCTGGGACAGCCTCCCACACACCATGTCCTGGTCCCATGACCAGGACAGCCTGAGCTCACCTGTGGCTGGGGACTTTGGCCACTTGTATTCTAAGTGAGGCAGGTACAGAAGCTGCAGAGTTCTGAAAACGGTGAGGGTCACAGGCAGGGCGGCATGCAGCAGTGCTGGAGAGAGGGTGCCCGGTCCCCTGTGCAGACGCTGGAAAGGCACCATTCCTGGGAGCCCGGCGTGGCAGGCTAGGGCCTGTTGGGTGTTCCCCTTATGTATGGGGTCTTCCTGCTGACGAAGGAAGACGGCAAGGTCTTACTTGTGACTCTAGCTCATTCCTTCCTCTTATTTTACTGATTCCTACTGCTTCGATCCATCTTTCTCGCAGTCTAACTTTTGTTCTCCATCTTTCATTTTTCCCTCCTGGCTTTATTTACTCTGAAGGCTGTTGGGTTCCTATGTGTTCTTGGGAAGGGAGGGCATCATTTAGAGAGCTGTTCTTTAATTGTATTTTCTCTTTAGTTTTTAAACCCGTTTACACTCATAATGTCTCAGCCCTTGATTCTCATTTCCAGTATCAGGTTTCACCTACTTAAATAGTTATTTCCTGGATATTAACTCTGTCCTTGTTCCTAATCTTTGTTCTTTGTGCCTGTGCCTTCTGCTTGGCAGCCCATTGGTTTCTTGCCTTTTTATCTCTTTATCTTAAATCTCATTTTTGTCTGTTTTATTTTACTATTTTTGACACCATAAGGTTCTCTTTGTTAGCTTTCTTTAAACCTCTTGTTTCTAAGTCTTATGTCATGCATGATAACAATATCAATTCTTTTCTTGCTTTGTATGCTTCTGTGTTTGCATCTCTACTTATTCCTTTATGATTCCTCCCCCAGTGCATCTCTCTCACCTGTTATCACAGGGCCAGCTGCCTTTCACAGTGGGAGGGCTGGGGGCTGGGGTGGCAGCGGGGGAGGGCCAGGTACAGCTTCCCAGAGTCTACTCCGAGACCCTCCCTAGCAGTTCCCCACGGCTTCTAGGAGTGAGATGTCCTCGACAGGGCACACAGGGCACACAGGAGCAGGGTTCTGGAGCACATGGCTGCCAGGCCATGGGCAAGAGGAACACGAAGGATGCTGGAATCCCAAGGAAGGGGACCTCGGTTTAGGGCAATACTGTCTCCCAGTGAAGTATCCCTAGCTCTCATCTTTAAGCACTGAGAGAAGTCAAACAGACCCAGAGGAGATCCAAACCCATCATTGGGTCCCTGCTTCCAAAGGTCGATACATCCCGGAAAAAGATCAGCAGTCCTGCCTGTTCCGAGGCAGGGAAATGCTGGGAAATGCTGGGCTGCGTCGCTGGAGCAAGTTGCGCAGTGTCTGCATGGTGTGGTGCCTTTAGGTTTAAAAGAAACAGAAAAGGAAAATAAGAAGGAAATGTGCGTGCGTGCGTGTGTGTGTGTGTGTGTGTGTGTGTGTGTGTGTGTGTGTGTGTGTGTGAAGGGGACAGGCGGGAGTCACACCACACTGTGAACACCCACTGGTACCCACAGGAGTGTTGAAGGAGCGCATTTCCGAGTTTTATCCTATGCATCTCCCTGAATGCTCTCCAGTGAGCATGGATACATTGACCTTTCATAACTGGAATTTTGATTTTAAACAATGTGCTATAGTTTGGATCTTAGCCATCCTCCCAAAGCCTGGAATGTTGAAGGCTAGGTCCTGTGCGTGGTGTTGGGGGAGGTGACTGATTGGCTCAGGGGGCTCTGGTCTTATGGACTAATCCATGGACTGGTTCACAATTGAACGGACTGTTAGGGGCGAAAAATCATGGAGGCAGGGCAGGGCGCTGTTGGGGGAAGTAAATCAGGGAGGTGTGGCCAGGGTCACGGGGTGTGGCTGGGGTCACAGGGTGTGGCCAGGGTCACAGGGCTTGGCTGGAGAGTGTGTCTTGTCCGCCTCCACTTTCCCTTCCTGGATGCCATGAGGCCAGCAGTTTCTGCCCTGAGGGGGCTGAGGGGCCATGGATTGAAACCATGGTGAACCTTTCTTCTTTCCTGTTTCTTAGGTTTTTGTCACTGTTACAGAAGACTAACATGTGATACATAAAAGGAAATATCTAAACTAAAGGTCTTCCCAAATAGTTTTCACAGAGCCCGGGCTGGAAAGCTCAAGGCTCTCCCAACTTATCAGGAAGGTGGGCCAAGAGAAAGGGGTGGCCCTGCATAGCTCTTACATTCATCCGTTTTCAGATGGATGTGATCTAAACCCATTCCTTTCTGGGTTGAACGAGTGACACAAAAGGTCCTGGCAGGTAGATGTGAGTAGAGCTCAGAAAAGCAAGGTGGGATCTTAGCCAATGTGTGCCTCCACTTTTCAGGATGCTGAAGATCCCCAAGTGGCAGAACCAGGAAACCCAACACCCAACCCAAATGCCATCCCTTCAGCCTGGTGTCAGACACAGTGCCTGCATCCCCTACATGACCCTGGCCACAAAAGCATCATTCTTGTTATACCCACAGGGAAACCATGGCAGAAGCATCCCTGAAGCCAGAGATTCTGTGACACCCACCCACTGGCCAAAGGTCACAGATGGCTCAGACTGGCCCACCACGGAGACCTAGAACTAGCATTCTTCTACTAAATAATGTGAGGTTGTTCTGTTGATGAGGACAGAAGGAAATGCCTGGTGATCAGTCCCCCGTGGCTATACCAGCTGAGTATACTTCTTGACTGTTCACAAAACACTTTGCAGTTTACAAAGCTCTGTGCCCCTTAGAAAGCTCTAGGAAGTTAACAGAGGCAAGAGCATTTCCTCCTCCACCAGGCAGAGGCATCCTGAGGCTTTGCCAGTCCTTGACACCACAGCTCCTTCTGATGCAAATAGCCACATTCCTTCCTAGTCGCTAATGTCAGTGCCTCCTCTCAAGCGGGCACCTTCCTTGTCACTCTGCCTCCTCCTGAGGCCATGGTGGTCTGGCTCCGTATCTGGACAAGAGACTGATCCTTGCACAGCCTGAGTGAAAAGAGCACTGGAGGAATAGATGGCAAGATCAAGCTATGGGTGAAATGGAAGAACAAGGACATGGGCCACCAGAGCAAGTGTCACAGACAGGGTGACAGGCCAGCAAGGCAAAGTCCAAACAGGTCGGCTGCCAGGTCCAAATCCAAGCTCTTCTATTTCTTAGCTATGCGATCTCAGGCAAGTTGCTTTCTCTATGCCTCAGCTGCTTCTTCTGGTAAACAGGGTGGTGACAACCCCACTCAGAGCAGCGAGCACACAGTAAGGGCCACTAAGCATTTCCCACTGGCTTGTTACTTCTCCGAGGGCCCCAGAGCTGATGCAGAGCCCGCAGATCCTAGGTAACAACCAGAAGCTGGAGTCTGGCTGGTGTTGACACCAAAGCAGACCCTCTGACCCACTGCTTCGTTTACCCCAGTAAGACATCACTTATCCAAAGCACACAGTCAGGCTTCAGCAGAACAGACAAACTCCTGTGTCGTGGCTGTCAGTCTATTTCCCATTAGTAGTGCTGCAACGCGCAAGCTGGCCACCACCCACTCCATTGCCTTGAGGATGGAAGACCAGTGATCCAGGCAAGGAAGGCACCACCAATATCAACAAAGATGCCTTCACAGACCAGCTATGGAAGGATAATTGCAGCTCTAAGCCAACAAAAAGGGGAGACCCAGCCAGGACCAGGCCTTGTCAGTTCTGGGGGTGGGGAGTCTGGTAAGACAGATGATCCAAGATGAGCCAGCTCCCAGGCCACCACGGGGCCTATGCAGACAATGAATAATGTCCTTACCCATCTGAGAAGGGGCAGGATAGGGTATGAATGTCACCAAGGGTGGAGACATGTGTTCTCAGTACTTTTTGTCTCCAGTCCTTCCTAATCTAGATTATGGGACAGCCATCTTGAAGGTATTATAGATCTGCAAAGTCACCCTAGCTACCTAGAAGGGCAGGTCTCTGCCTAGGAGGATAACAATATGGACAGCCTGCCAATGTAGTCTGGAACCAGGGTCCTTGGACTCTTGGTGGATGTCCATGGACCTCCACCCTCTCTAGGGGTGATGTATTAGCTTTCCCATTGCTCTGACACAATATCCAATGCCCACAAATCAAAGGAGAAGAGGTACAGTTTCACTTGTGGTTTTGGAGGATTTGTGGTCAGCTGGTTCAGAGCTATGAGCATCATGGTAGAAGGATATAACAGAAAAACTCTTGAGCTAATGCAACCAAGAAGCATAGAGGGTAACCTCAAGAAAGGAAGGAATGCAGGAGGGGGAAATGGCTCAGTAGAATAAGCACTTGCCTGGCAAATGCGAGGACCTGAGTTCAATTTCTGATTCGGAAAAAAAAAAAAAAAGGAAGGAAGGAAGGAAGGAACTAGAAACAAGATATAGACCCCAAGTCACACCGTCATGATTTACCAAGGCACACCTAAGAGCATGATTTATTGATCCATTACAGTTTCATAATTCAGTGAAGTTGACAAATTAGGCAAGATTAATGACACCAGATGGGGAAAAGAAGAGGCAGAACAGTAAGTCCCACATGTAACCACAGAGAATGTCTTCCCAGTGAAAACTATGAGGGGAGGTTAAAAGTTCCTACTTAACACTTGTCCTTTGTTCTAGAGTCCCATTTCAGAGAATTTGATCATGCCTAGCTTGGTCATGAGTTCACTGATGTGGGATGTTGCTTGAGAGCCTTACCCAACTATATGTCGATAGAAATAATGTCCAGAGGAAGGAATAGGTAGCACGCAAACACTACAGATGGCCCCATGCTGCTAAAGCCAGATGGGGCTCACACTTCAGAAGCACAAGGCCAGTTGGAGCCCTAAACATCTAAGGTCAAATATCCTTTCTCTTTGTGAAGAAGGAAGTAGGAAGGCTCAACACTCCCTGAGGAAATGCCCACTAAAAAAGCTTGATCAGGAATGCTCTAGAATAGTCTGGAAGTTTCATTTACCAGTCATGGGGGGAACTTTAAGCCTTCAAATCACTCTGGTTTGAGTCCCAACCTTATTTCTTCCTGGTTATGTGAGCTTCAGCAGTGCATAGTCTCTCTGGGCCTCACTTTTCCATTTGTGAATGAGGTTGGCCTCTACTTAACAAAGATTGTCTTGGAACTGTGTTTAAGAGCCCAGGATCAAGGTGAGGGCACAATCCTTCTAGAGGGAGTGACCACTAAGTTCTAGCCACAACACACTCTCACAACATGACCGATCCCTTCCCAATGTCCACGGGGGAAGGGGGGGGGGGCGTCTATATAGGGAAGTGGCTGCAGACTTCTCCCTGACCACTACTGTCACAGAATGTACCAACCACATGGCCCCATCCTCCCATAAACTCCCATCCTCCTCCCAGGCTTGCCCAGGACAAGAATCTTAGAGACTACATCAGAATCATGTCTGTCACAGGCTGTAGATACCACAGAATTCCTGAGAGCCTCCAATCAAGAGCCCTGACTCTTCATTACTTGTGAATTTTGCCTAGCAACCATTGCCAAGCAACAACCTTCAGATAGAAACATGATGAACTTGGGGATGAGAAAATATAGGTCAGCAGAGAGAGGTCCTGACTAATGTGAGGGGCTTCCTCTGTACAGGCCAGACAAGTACACAGCCATCTGTTCAGTCCCATGACACACTGGGAGACCCTGAGAATGTTGCATTGTCTCTCAGGGCATCAGGTTCACGTCCATCAGTTAGGGACCATGTCTGAGCCATCGTCCTTGAAAGGATGCAGAGAAGACAAGATAGGGGTGGTGTGTGAGGTTTCTGGGCCCTGCAGTGCAGGGGTTGTGAATGGGAGGAGTTCTGAGGGTGTTCTCTGCATGGAACCAAGGGCACAATCTGGCCCCAGCACCCCCAGTCTTTGTGCATGTCCCTTCATCAGCCTTCTCTCAGCATCTGCTTTACCACCTTCACATCCCAATTCCCAAGGGGATCTTTGCTCATCCTTTACTCATCCATTCCTTAGCTGAATCTCTACCAATCACTTGCTGCAGTTGGGCACTGGGGTACAGACACAGGCTGGAAGGGGAAGCAGGAGCCCCATAGATGAGCTATTGCACAGAGCACCTCACAGAGAAAGCTTCACAGAGACTAACAGGCCAGGAGAGGGGCAGGGAGTTGTTAGAGTGAGGGGTTATAATTTTATATAGAGAGGCCAGATGAGGGGCTCTTGCTAAAGCAAGGAGCTTTAAATAAAGACCAGAAGGAGAGAAGGGAGAAAACTGTGCAAGCACAAGGGTGGGGCTCCTGGGGTGACATGATCCCACCTGAAGACAAATGCTTCTTTGCAGAAGGTCACAGGAAACCCTGAGGGGAGACATGAAGAGCAGCTAGCAGATGGCCTGTCTGTGCGTGTGGGGCAGCACCCTCACAATCCAGCCTACCACTCCAGTTCTCTCCAAACCACATGTCACAAACAGCCTAAGTAGTCTCTACAAACTGTGCATCTCTGTGCACCCCACTGCATTCCCTGGCAATGGGGTGACCATTATGTCCCCACATCTCAGCTAAAGACCCAGGCACTTGGTATGACTCTTCCCAGTCCTGTCTACAGACATCCATCCCCCGCTGATCAGGGACAGACACCTGGGCACTTCTGCTTGCCTTTGGTGTCAAGGAAAGAGCCACCTCTCCCCACCAAGACTCCCCACCCCCATCAAGTGTCCCAATAAACAGGGAGTTTTAGCCAGGTTTCCATTCCTGTGACAATATATCTGAGATATTTAACTTATGAAGATGAAAGGTTTCCTTTGGCTCACAGTTTTGAAAGTTTCATTTCATAACCAGTTGGCCTGGCTGCTTCAGAGCTGTAGTGAAGTGAGGCATTATAGGCAGGGACCACATGTCCTGGACAGAAAAGGAGAGAAGAGGCTGGTGTCCCTGTTCCCTTCAGGGGCTCACATTCAGTGACCTAGATTCCAGCCCGCAGGCTCCACCTGGTAAAGTCTCCACCATCTCCTGACAGGGGGAGGACCTACATCTGTAACACAAGAAACACTGGGGGCCCTTCCGGATCTGAAGTATACAGCACAGGGTGTAAGAGGAGAGCCGATCACTGAGAACAGAACATCTATGGAAACGTAGGAAATGAATGAAATAGTTAAAACAAGACACTGTGACAAGCACTGTTGACTGAGCCAGGAATCAGGAGAAAGACTGTTGCTTCGTACCCTATAAGATATCAACTCATAGCATCATGCTGAATGAAACTTGAGAGCATTTCCTCTAAAATCAGAAATGAGCTAAGGATGTCCAATTCCTTTGAGACAAGGTACTTCAATGTAGAACTGTAAGACAAGGAAAAGGGGGCCAGGGAGATGGCTCAATAGAATAAGCACTTGCCTGGCAAGTGCAAGGGCCTGAGTTCAATCCCCGGTTGTGCTAAAAGAAAGAAAGCAAGAAAGAATTTCCTATTGTATTTTATGTTTTTGCTGGTTTATTTCATGTGTGTGTGTGTGTGTGTATTATACATATATTTT
>PVKA01002652.1:0-121710 GCA_004027165.1 Ctenomys sociabilis | reverse complement strand
GGAGGAGAGATGGCTACTGGCTCTGTGACAGGGAGTCACGCATCAGGAACCTGCAAGAGAGGGGAGGAGAAAAGCGACACAAAAGCGTCCTACAAAGGAACAGACCCGACCACAGCTGGAAGGAAGGCAAACCTTTGAATCAGGTCCTTGAAATACAAGCTGCAGGAAGCTAGAACATTTTGGTGGACTTCAAACTCTCTGCCTTCAACAACAATTTTCAGGTCTGTAAACGCTTTCGCTCTGCGCTGCTGGTTCAATTCCTTCAACATTTCTGCAGAACAGAGAAGACAGACAGGGCCAGGTTCCCATTAAGAGTTTTTTTTTTTATTAAAATATTTTTTTTTCAAGAAGTAGAGAAATAGAAAATACTTGATATAGTTTCTTGGCAAGACTGGCTCAACACTGACAGTCAAAAGAAGTCACAAACAATGCATAAACAAGCAGCCACTAGGAAGGGCTACATAACCAAGGTATCACAACTTTATAAAGCAAAAAAAAAAGATAAAAAACCCAAACAAATAAAAAATATGATTAAAAAAAAATCAAACCCAGAAATTGAGAAGTTGGGAGGAGAGACTCCCATACTGACGATTGGAAACATAGAGAATACATTGTCACAGACAACTAAAAACTATTCTAGAACTACAGAACAAACTTTCCAAATGCCAATGGGTGCGTATGTGTTGGATACCAAGTAAAGCATGGCATTGTGATGTAAGATGGGCTGGATATGGCTCAAAGGAATCAAAACCACAAAACCTGCAAAAACAGCATCCCTTCTGTTAGATACTCGCAGCATGTGGCGAGCTTCTAGGCAGAGGATCCCTGGAGAAGAGGGGCCAAGGAAGGGCCTGGGAGGTGCCTCCTTCCATTTCACACTTTCCAGCCTTGAGGGGAAGCAAGCAAGCAAGGAACCCAGCTTTCTGGACCACCCCATTTCCCACCCAACCTCTGAGGACTCCCACCCTTGCCTGGGGGTTTGCCATTGGGCAGCTGGTTTGCAGGCCCTGCAGGTCTCTGAAGTGGCCTCAGGGGCCTTCCCTCCCAGGGGTGCACCTACCTTTGTCTGGAGTCTTGGCCACCAGACTTGGGGCTGGCACAGACAGAGGTCGGGCCAGCAGGCTCTGCCCTGGCAGTGTCAGAAGCTTCTCCCTGAGCCCACCCCAAGGCTTAGAGGGGGAAGGAGGGAAGAGCCTTCCAGCTGCGCTGCTTGATCATAGACATTTTTTCCTTTGCAAATGTTAGGCCTCCAGGCGACCAGCATGCCCTAGGCTTGCCTCATTTGCATGCCTTCTGGAGCCCTGGACCAAGCCTGCACATTGCCAGCAGCTGGACACGGAGGCCCATGTCCCTGGGTAGAAGGGCCTAGACAGTCATCAGGCAGATGGAGGTCAGCCTGCAGGACTGAGCCTCATTCCTCAAGGCCCCCTGCCATCAACCCAGGCCCTCCAGCTCCATGCTAAACCCCAGCCAGTACTCAAGAATTGCCCTGTGCTGAGCCCTGCTTCTGCCTGACCCATCATCTCTATACCTGGGGCCAGTGTTGGCCACCTTAAGAGTCTCTGAGTCTGAGACTGAGACACTTGGCATGTCCTTGTAGATCCTTGCACCTCTTGATGGCTCTGCTCTGCATCTCTAAACTGGGAGCCAAGGTGCCTGCTTCCAGGAACAGAGTGCTGAGGGGCTGGTGACCAAGTCCTGATCAGGGCTTTGGGCCTTAGTGGTCAGGCAGTGCTTCTGTATGAGGACAATTTGGGCTTTAGGCTCTGCCTAAGACCAGGGAAAGTGGTCCTGGGGGAATTGGGGTTGGGGTCCCTATCTTCTGGGAGCCACAAGCAGTTCTGTGTCATAGGAACACCCAGAAGCAGCAGTGGAGAAGCACTGAGGGCAGGTGTGTGTTGGAGCCTCATGGGGACCAAGCTCAGACCTGGAGCAAGGGTGAGTGCTCCAACAGAGCATGTGGAGGGTATAGGGAGAAAACAGGCCGGGGAGTAACAGGGCCACCCAGGCTGGCAGCAGTGCTGGGTTCCAAGTGCTTTGTCATAGGAGTTCAAACTTAATCTGGGGGCACAAGGGATTCCATGCTGGAGGGCAGTGAGGTTAGATGTGGAGTCGACCTAGGCAGAGCAGGGATTCAGATGGCCAGATAGAGGCAGGAAGGCACCACTCTGGCTAGGTGTCAGCTCTGCACCTGAGGAGGGGCCTGAACTCTGCCTCCTGTCTCTATGAAACCTCAGGAAAGCAAACCACACCCCAAAGCCCCAGCTTCCTCATCAGTGAAAGCGAAGTAGCTTGCAGCAACCAGACAGCCTTGCGTCTAGCTTCCCTGGGGAAATTAGAGTTATTGCTGACCGTGACCTTTGCGTGGTCACTGCGAGTAACTGAGGGTGGAGAAGGCTACAGGAAGGGTGTGGGGGCACATGGGACAAGGACAGGTGAGTTTTGGGGTGGGCTTGTGGGACAAGAGGAGGGGCAGGAGTAGGCAGCCAGAGCCTTGGGCCACCAGGGGAACCAGTGGCAAGAGAAGAAACCCATACAGGACAACACAGCTCCTGCTCTGCACATGTACAACCCCGGCCAGACCACCAATTGAGTTTGCTCCAAAGCCAGGGGCCCAATGGATGACGCCACCTTTGTGTCCACACGTGCAGTATATGTGTTAGAATTCCAGGCCCAAGTTCCAAGGACCTGGGTCTCAATTCTTGTCCTGGCTCTGTCACTAAGGGGTCATGTGATCCTGGGCGAGTGGCCCCAGCCCACTCGGTCTCCGTTCCTGTAAGCACCAAAGGGCAGGGCTCCAGTTCATGGTCCTCTCATATTGTCATGCTGTGGTGTGGGACAGACACGAACCCCTGTTCTTACTGAGCAGGGCAAACAAACATAACAGTGCCTTTGGGGTGATCCTGTTCCTGGGCCCGTGTGCCCTAAGGACTGGAAGAGTGTCCCTTCCGGTCCCTGGAGCAGCATGGCCGCTCCCGGAATTGAGGGGCCAGTGCTGGGCCTGAGCTATACATAGGGGGTCAGGCTTTGCCATCCTCCACAGGGTATTTTCTGCTCTCTGCCACTTTCTCTTTCCCGGAATTTGGATTTAATAGTTGGGCAGGATTATTTACTTTGAGAAGAATTTTTCAATTTATGAAAGTGCTCACCAGGGATTCCTTTTCACAGCAGGCCTCAGCGCATTCAAAGTATTGATCAGTTGGTGTATGCTTACTGCTGCCTGTGGCAGGTTGGTGGGAGGGTGGACCCTGCAGGCTGTGCTTATGGGAGTGAGCCCAGTCCACTGGCGGAAGCTAGGACCTGCTGGTTTCCGGTGCTAGCTGCCCTGCTTCCCACCCCATCTTGGCAAAGGACAGCACTTCATCTCCGACGAGCCTTCTGGGGAGCCTGGCTTGGGATTTGGTGCCCTGCAGGCCCCTGCACCCTCTGTTATTCAGCTGGTTTGGGTTTGAGAGGAGGGGATGAGACCCTCGGGACCTCCCAGCAAGGGCTTGAGGTGTAATGAGTGAGCGGTCTGCCAGCCTGCCAACTGAAGAAAAAGCCTGACCTCTGGACCCCTCTCTAGGGGCTGACATCAGGGGGAATTTTCTAGTCCACTTGGCTTGGCGTGGAATATCCCTGTACCCTGTCCCTGGAGGGCCTCATGCCCTGGCCATGCCCTATGTGAAGAGTGCCCTGGCTTCTGCGGCTGCCTTGCACAAAGCACCTGATGGAGCTGCCATTCCTCTTAGACCAACCTTGGCTGCTGCCTCTAGGTACCCCGTGTTTCTAACTGATTCCCCTCCAAACCATTTCCACATCGTTGCTATGCAGGGCACTGGCACACAAAACCTCTTCAAGGATGGGCAGGGCAGCTTCCCCAGGCCTCAGCTGCTCCTTAACTTCCAAGTGTACTCTAGCCTCCTCATGACTTGGGGAAGTCACACGTCTGTCTCCTCTACCTTGATCTTTCTCCTTCCTTCTTCAGCAGTGTCATTTTTATTGAGGTATTGTCCTGCCTTCTTGTCCTCTTGCCTCTCTTCCACCCACTCCCTGCCCTTTGCTTTCCTCTAGCACTCTGACCTACCCTTTTCACAGCACGGTATGGATTGTAATTAGTAATTTACATGTCTGCCTCCTGTGCAAAACTATGTTTTTTTTTTTTTTTTAAAAGTATTTTATCTGCAATCCTTAGCTCAGGGGCTGGAAATATATAGCCTATGTGGCAGACTGCAAAATCTCTATACAGTTTCCCCTGTTATGAGATAGATGGTTTTCCCCACCCCTCCCACCGTGGCTGGCCTTGTGATTTGCTTTGGACCATGGAATGTGATGGAACTGCCCTTGTGTGAATATCAGTCACTACCTCACAAAGCATTGCTTTGCCTGGAGACCCTGGCTGTCACCACCATGGGTGTGTGTTGGGCCAGCCCTTTGGAGGCTGAGTTCCCAGTGGGGTAGAGAGGACTCATGCCAGATGAGCCTTTAGATAGCCAGCCTCTGCCAGTGACAGCCCCATCTGAGCTCATCCAATGTGAGAAGCCAGAATCATGATTTGGATATATTTTAGAATTGTTTGTTATACAGCAAGAACTAACTGATGCAGAAGGCAGGGATAAATGATGGATTCAAGTTCTTTATTTTGGCAGAAACAAGGATTGAACTCAGGCCCTTATGCTTGCCAGGGAAACGCTTATTCCACTGAGCCCCAAGGATTCAAGTTCTTAGAGAGCTTTCTCTGTCAACCTCAGCTTTCCAGTTTGGTTTGAGGTTAATATTGTAAAATTGTCATGAAATATGCCATCTTAACCATCTGTAAGTGTACAGTGCTTGGGAAGTGGGCTGTTTTACCACACTCCTTTCTGTCTCTGTGAGTTTGACTACTCTAGCTACCTCCTGTATATGGAATCCTCAAGTGTTTGCCCTGTTGTGACTGGCTTGTTTATTTAGCTTACTGTTCTCAAGGTTCCTCCATACTGTAGCATGTGTTAGAATTGCCTTCTTTTTAAGTCTAATATCTTTAAGACTAATATCCCACATTAATGTTTAGATCTATTCAACCAAGGATGGACCTTGGGTTGCTGCCACCTTTGGGCTGTGGTGACTAATGCTGCTCTTCTAAGGTTAGTTCTTAGCACAGTCCTGGGCATCTCTAGCCACCGCAGCCCCTATCCCCATTGTAAAGGATTGGTGTTCAATGACTCTGTCAACTCAGCAGCAGGAGAAGAGGAGGACCGAGACACCGAGGAGAGTCTGCCTGGGGCTGGGTATTTTGACTGGAGAAGGCCACAGGCAGAACAAAGCCTGGTGATGAAGTTGCAGCCCAACTTCTGCATATTTTTCATCAAACGACACAAGTTATTTGTCAGAGACTAATGGGCTCATTCCAGCTGGACTAGAAGGGCTGTCTGAGGTGGTAATAAAGAGGAAGAGATGTCAAATAGTAAGAGGCAAAGAATTCCAGTGGCTTTGCAGTAGAGAAGTCCATTAAATCAGAGCCCAGAGAAAGGTTGTGTGGCTGAATAATTTTTTTTTCAGAGCTCAAGTAGGAACCCAGCTAGGTGACAAATGCTCCTGGTCCCATTGCTATTTATGACATATATTTGATAAAGGACCTGAAAAAATTATAAACTCAGAGCAGTTGGGAAATATACTGAGAAAGCCCAGCAAAGACAGTGTCGTGCATGCCTAAGGGTAATTCATCCAGGAGCAGGGGGGAGTCAGACATGTGCTGACACCCTGGGGACAAATGGGGCTCTGCACAAACACAGCCTCCTGCAGCAGATGCCATTCCTCATGGTCATGCTGCAAGGGATTGTGGGAGCCAGGAGGACAGCCTTCCAAGCTGAATGCTGCTACTCCATGCCCCCTATTGCTGACTTAATCAGACATGCATTTCTCCACCAGGTTCCTTTCCAAAGAACTGGCCTAGAATTGAGGACCAGGTGGCCTCCAGCTTCCACCTAAAACAGAATCAAATCCCCTGTGGACCCACAAGCCTAGCCCGAGTCCTACGGCCATCACAAGAGCCCCCCCATCTCTATCCCATCACCAGAATGGCTGATGCAAAAGGCCTTACACAGGCCAAATCTTTCAGGAAACAGCTTTCTTTAGGGAAGGGGAACATGAAGGGCTTCTTGACTACTCTTGACAGTTTCTTTCTGGTTGTCCTGGCATGTAACTGGAACGAGAGTCCTTTAGATAATCAATGTCTCACCAGTCTGTTTTCCCCGAAGCTTCCCAACACAAGGAGACAGAACCTAGTTCCTTAGCAGCGAAGTCTGGCAGCTGAGGTCCTCTGGGCCTGCAGCCCCCAACCCAGTGCTGCACAGCACATGCTCCGGACATGTCTGCTGGTAGAACTGAGGAGCCCTTCAGCTGGAACAGTCCTGAGCCCTCTTCACAATTTGAAAGCTATTTAAGATTTGTTCCTTAAAATATTATTATGAAATTTTCATAAAATGAGCAGAAACACTGCTTGTCTTTCCTTGGGATTTGTGCTCCTGTCCCTTAAATTCAGGGACTAGCCAGAGTAATTTCTAGCTTGGGCTTGGGGAAAGCATGACTGAGGGGATCTAGACCTGGTCTAGCAGAGTCCCCACAGTGTTCCAATATCTTGAGGCAGGGCTCTTTCTTCCTCCTGGTCCTTTCATTCAAAAGAAGTCCTGGTTCTCATGACCGTTCATCTTGATATGTTGACTTCATTGGATTAAGAAGTGGCTAGCAGGTTAGCAGAGCACATCCTAGGTATGTCTGCTGGGTCTCAGAGGCCTGGCCTTGAGCGCATTCTCTCCCTCTTTCCTCCTCTATGTTGCGGTTCCCTTGCTCTACTCACCATCTGCCATGAACAAAGGAGTTTACCCACCATGCCCTTCTGCCATGATTCTGCCTTGGGCCAGCCAGCCCCTCACTGAAACCCTGAGCCAGTCAAGCTTCTCTTCCTTCAATGTGTCCGTGACAAGAAAGCTGACTAACATATCCCTTATTTCTCTGTAAACTCCTCACTATGGGACCATGGGGCCTTCTGTGATCCATTCTTAACCTTTGTATAGAGCTTTATCTTCTGTCTATGCTCCCATTCTAATCTCATGCCCCCTATATCCTATTCCTTTGTGTTGGTTTTTCTCTTCCTGCCCTGCTGCCCAAGTCTTCCCCTATGCTTGTTTCTAATGATTACATCTATTTTTTAAGCCTTAGCTTATAGTCTGTCCTCTGAGAACTCCTACTGAGGTCCCTACCAAAGTTAATTTTACCCTCCCCTGTGCTCCCATGGGACAATAGCAGTAGAGATCCCTGACGGTTTCAATTTTAGAACCTCTTGTCTGCCTGACCCTTCTGGGCTGTGCCCTTGCAGAGGGCTTGTCTCTCTGGCCCTTGGGCATCTGACATCATGTTTGCACAAAGTGTGCCACTCTGTGAAACATCATAGCTCTGTGGAATCAGGCAGATAGAATGCAGAAGCCAGGAGACACCAGTACCAGTAACAATAGTGATAACCACACAGTTTGAAAGATCAATGTGAAAACATTGTCACATTTATTACTTAGATCCTCTGAGGGAAGATTTAATGGTTGTGTTCCATCCCAATGGCTTTGAAGAGCCCTGAATGTCCCTTATGTAAAGGACTGACCACCTCGGCAGCCAGTCAGCACAGGTGCAGTCTGCAGCCCTCTGGGAGATTCTGGAATAGTAGTCTTCATGCACAGGTAGAGAGAAGTAACAGCTACACATGTAGCTGTTAACATGGTAAGATCTGCTCGAACACAAGGAGATTCTAATTGTATTCACTGATAGATCTTGTCTGATGGGCTCAGGGTCAGCATCAAAGAATGATCTTTTGTTTGGGAGGAATGAGGGAGGGGAAATGTCAGGCAGAATGTCAGGACCTCAGTCCCATCCCAGGGAACCTAGCCAGAGGGCAGTCTCTGTGCGGGCTTGAGAGGGACAGTGTGTTGGTCAAGCAGGGAAAGCCAGGGGCAAGCCCTGGGTCTGCAGTTGGAGGAAGTGCCCTGGTTAGGTCAATATAGGCAGCAGTCTGTCTTTCCTGCCTCCAGGAAGGAAGCTCCCACCAGGCTTCTTCACCTGCTCAGAGAAGGGAAGCTGAGGGGTGGTATTCCATGCAAGGAAGATGGAAATGTCATGGCATCTGGTCTGACACACCTCAGGAGAAGGCCAGGGATTGAGAGAGTTAGGTTCAAAATAGGCCAGTAGTGTTCCAACTCAGCAAAGCGAGGGCTCTGGAGTGGCTGCTGGTGCAGGCTGGGACACATACAAGTTAAATTCTGACTAAGTCAAGTTATGACCCTGAAGAGCATTTAGGGAGTGATTTGGAAGGGTCAGGTGGGAGTCAGGGGCAGATGGCTGGGACCATCCAGAGGGTAAAGCATTTAAGAGGGAGGGTGAGGACCCCTCCAAGGGACAGTGTTTGGTCCCAGGAAGAAGGGTAATTTAAGAGGCCTTGGTCCTCATGGGACCTCCAGGGGAGGATGAGACCTGGGTCTGGCTCCACGAACTGAGTTGAATACACTGTCTGGGGTGGATGGCATGAGGGTGGGGTCTCACTCTTCCTGAACTCTCACAACACTCATTGTCTTCGTGGAACTGTGTTCTGCCTGCTGTGTGTTTATTCAGAGATGCTGCTGATTTTCTATTGGGTTGGGGGTATGTGGGCTCTTGGGCCATGGGGGCAGCTCTTTAAATATCTATCTATATCTATATCTATATCTATATCTATATCTATATCTATATCATCTATATCTATATCTATATCTCTGTATCTGTATCTGTATCTAGTGCAGGGTCGATAGGGTCTCACTACACAGATCAGATTTGTAATGATCCTCCTGTTTTCATCCTCCACAAGGGATAGGATTACAGGCTTGCGCCACCATGCCTAGTCTCAGTCGCAGTCTCAGCATGCCCTGGGGGTGGGGCTGGCACTGCACACCAGGGACTGAATCCTGGCTGGGGGCAGCTCTTTGCTGGAGGGATTAGTAAAACAAGAAGCCAAGGACAAGAAGGACAGGTTCAGAACCTTGGAGAGCACCCAGCTCCCAAGAGTATGGGGAGAGAGCTACAGGGCATCCTGGAGCAGTCGTCTGAATCAAGCTGAAGGAACCAAGGAAGGTGGTTCCCTGGTAGCCGACAGGTAGCTACATGTCCTGGGTTTGGCCTGTCAGTGCTGTGCAAATGCAGGGAGGAGTGTAGCTAGCGATGATGGTGGTGCCCATGGAGAACTTGCAAAGCTTGGGCATCCAACGAGGTGGTGCCAGTGCAGGAGGGCTGTTTGTGTGGCTGCTCTGGCTGTGCTGCTTGCATTCCTGTCTGCATTCTAGCCTGGCTCATGGATTCCAATCAATACCTTTACTGCTTGACTTTGCAGAGCCAGATTCATGAGCACCCCCCAACAGCTGCAGACACATGAACACAACAGACAGGTGATAAATGCTGCTTAGAACAGAACCTGCAAAAACCTGGGGTGAACACAGGTGTGCAAGTGGATGAGGGCTGGCCCACAGAGAACCAGGGTGCGGTGGCTCTTGGGGCACAGGTGAGACTTACTGGGGTGGGTTGCTTCTGTTGAGTGGGTGAGCAGTGAAAACAAGGTCTAGTTTTGGGACCCAAGATCCCAAAGGGGCTCTGAGCCACAAGATTTCCAGGTTCCATGTGAAGCTGGGACCTAGATGAGGAGACCCTCTGCACTGTCCCCTGGTGTCACCACTTCTGGAGTTTGGAAGCAGTGTGGTAGCCACCTGCCCCTGTCTGGCACCCTTGTGGGCCATGCCCTGGCCCAGGAGTGGCCCTGGGCCTTGCTGCTCAGCACAGGCCTGACCCCACCCTGGGTCCTGCCATGCTTCGTTTGTCTACTTTACCATTAGATTGGGAGGACACTTTGGATTTGCAGATACAGATGAGAATCGTTACAGGTTCCTATCAGAATTTGTATAAAGTTGTGTGGTGAATGGAACTGACCCACCTGTGCTCCCAG
The DNA here is from genome assembly GCA_004027165.1 of Ctenomys sociabilis. Lineage (NCBI taxonomy): Eukaryota > Metazoa > Chordata > Mammalia > Rodentia > Ctenomyidae > Ctenomys > Ctenomys sociabilis. The sequence continues at coordinate 111,743 of PVKA01002652.1, read as the reverse complement.
GGAGGTACAAACACTTTCACGGATCTGGGGCTGGCTCATCACCCACATGAGGTGGTCCCTTATCCTCTTTCTACTTCCTGCTCTACCTATACCTGGAAGGCTGGGAAGCATGGGGGTGACAGCTGGGTGCATGACGGGAAGGGGCAAGTGAAGGGCCCAGGGGTTCTGCACCCAAAGCAGACATGTTTTGGAAATGGAAAAGGGTCACAGACTGGACAAGGACATTGTGATCTCACACAAGGGATGAAGAGCCCAGCAAATATAGACCCAAACCTCAGTTCTCATTTTATCCCTAGGGACCTGATCCCTCAAACCTCTGGTCAGCTAGGGCTTGGCAAAGCCACCACATGCCCAAGTGACAGGATGGCTGTCAGGACAGCTCAAAGAGGAGTAGGGAGGGTCCTGGGGAGGAGGACAGACAGGGGAAAGACACAAGGAGAAGACAAAGCCATGGATCTCCTATATCTGTCTTAGCAAAAGCCATTATTTCTCAAGAATTCTGACAGTCACAGCCTCAGTGAATAAATCAATAATTTTAAAGGATTTGCAAGAATTAGTGAACCAGAGCTAGAAGAACAATCAGTTCAGTTACCCAGGTAAAGAGGGAAATGAAATGGAAACCTCAGATGCCAGGATCTAATGGCAGTGTGGAACACTTCAAATTCCACTGAGGGAAAACTAGCAGCCCACAAGGATGTGGGGCCAGGAGACTAGGAAGAAAGGCATGTGTACACCTGTGTGTGTATCCCCTGGCTGGGGTTTCTGTCCCTCATTTTTGGTCTGCACCTGCCCCTTCTGCCAGTCCCAGCCAGGTCAGGTCTGGGCACCACACCTGGAGTTATTTCTAGGTTTTTATATAAGTAATTGCTTCAATCTTTATAAGAAAACTAGAAAGTCCTCATAAGCATGAAAGAATAAAATGCCCTCCAGGTGCTCAGACCCTAGCTGCAGGCCACACACACACAGTGCAGCAGTCATAGGTATCTTTCAGAGGGGCCACTGTGGCCCATGGGGAACCCTGGCTTGTGTGGAGGAGGCAGCCCGCACCTCTGTCTCCAGGTTTGAACTCTGTCTCCATGCTGTGTGGGCCAGGCACAGTGTCCACAACACTGAACAGCCAGTGTCATTGATGGCGTGGCCCAGCCTATGTGGAGCTGCCCTGTGGGGTTTGCCTGTGGTCCCCTAGTGTCTCCCCCCTGTAAGTCCCTCTCTTGCAAGGGGCTCTTTCTGGACATGGCCTGGTGGGTCAAGACACTGTCTCTCATGGCCTGAATCCTCAGAGCCCAGGTTCAGCGCCAGCATGCACCAAAGGCCACTGATGCTGGGCTCCATGTGCCAGCTTTCCTGGAGACCCCAAGTACAGGCGGTAAGTTCCTCTGAGCATGCCATCTGGCTTGATCTCCTCAACACTGGACATCTCATGCTGTCCCTCTTATTTCTGAGCCCTGACCCATAACATAATGATGTAAGGGATTCCCTCTGCCCTGGTCACTTCCCCTCCAGTTCTTAACTTAACAGTTTTTTTCTTGGGCAGGTGAACCTACCAGACTTTGATAAACTCACAGTCCTGCTTTTACAAATGCTGGGTGTAGTTATGGCCAGCTGCTGGGGGTTGCACAGGGGCAGGCCTGGGTACCTGGCTGGGGCCTGGCCCATGGCCTTATGTTGGGTACATACACTGGACACCCAGTGCAGCCTCACTGAGCATGGCCCCTGTGCTCGAGGCTGACTGTGGACAGGGTGGGCTCAGGGTGGAGGGGACGCCATCTCCTGCTGGAAAGCTGAGCCCTTCTTCACGAGGCAGTCCATGTCCTGCACTGGCCACCCTGCCTACCAGACTCTGTGCAATGGGAAGGAGACAGAAGCAGCTCCAATCATGACCTTGGCCTTTGCAGAGCTTTCTTGCACAATGGACAGGTGCACCATGCTGGAGCATGGTCTCGGAGCACAGACACGAGGCTGCAATGTCCTAGGAGGAGTGTGGCATTTCGGCCCCTTTTCCACAGCCACTCCCCCTGCCCCGAGTCCCCTGGTCCTCCTTTCTCAGAAAACAGCTGCCTATTCTGCTATAAGATCAGTGTTGGAGCCACCCTCTGGTCCCACCACACTGCCAAGTCCATTACTTATCCCTCTACAATGTGAGTTGCTCAAGGGCAGGGACCCCCACACTGAGCAGCAGGAGGGAATAGAGATGTGTTTGCTGAGTGGATGAAATACCTTAACTCAAAGGGAAAAGAGCATAGAGCCCTTTCTGGCCCAGAAATAGATACAAGGGGGTTTTCTGAGCAGCTGGGTTTGTAGTCCTCTAGCCTGTGTCACAGACTCTGACACAGGGTCCTTCTGGGTTCCAGGCATGGCCCTCACCAGGCCCAGGGATTAGAAAAGCCCTGCTCCGTCTGACCTGGGCACGGTCTCTACAATATGGAGCCCAGCTCCGAGGGGGTGGTTCCCCACTGTGCTGAAGCTCCTTCCAAGCTCCTTGGATGTCCCTAACTCTATTCCAGGCTGGCTCTCTGTTCTGGGAGTGGGTGTTGCCTTCTGTGGATGATGAGAGGGGAATGGACTGAAGGGGCCAAGGGGCCTGGCCAGCCTGGCATGGGCAGCAGGCATGTCCAGGTGAGTGGGGAGGCTGCCGAGCCATGGGGCAGGAAAGGCAGGGGGCTTTTCCAAAGCAGCTGGCTGAGGGAGCGGAGAGTCTGCAAAGCAGGGCACAGGGCTTTCTAAGGCTCTAGGAATGACCCAGCCTATTCTGGTAAAGGTGTCCACGGAGCAGGGCTCAGCCACCTTAGAGCCATCAGAAGCTGCTCCCTCTCCTACTGGTTCTCCTCAGTCTCCTGAAGCTTTTGCAGCTAACTTCCTCAGGATAAGCGAGATAAGCGATGGCTACTTCTGCCTCCTATTAGCAAGGCCAGCAGCATGGGCCCTGAGCATCCCCTGTCTTGCAGTGCCACATGATGGAGTGGGTCTGCTCAGCCTGCTGTTTCCATGCTGTGGGCATCAGAGACCTGGAAGGCAGACATTGACCACTACTCAGAAGAATGCCTTGCCTCTGCCTGGCCTCTGTCAGGGCCCAGCAGAGCTCCAGCCTTCAACAGTTTCAGGGTCAGGTTAAAAGGCATGATCAGGCAAAAGAGAAAAAGTTGCTGGCTTGGTGAAGGAGTCCTGGAATGGAAGGCACTGAGCTGGGTCTTGAGTGGTCAGGACTTGAGCTGTAGGCTATGGAGGGAGGGTCATCCCCAAGCAAAAACAGGAATGAAAGTGTACAGAGCATGGGGAAGCTGGGTGGGTGACGGACAGGCAGAGTGAAGACACGAAGCAGGGAGTGTGAGAAAATGGGGAAGGACAGAGTCACAAGGAGGTAACGTAGGCTCTCCAGAAAGGAGGCACCCCTCCGCCCCCAGGCAGCACCTACAAAGGAAAGAACAGGCTAAGCCTGCAAGTCCAGCGTTTGGCTCCCTTCCGGCCCAGAGAGGGAAACACAGGAGGCAGCAGACCTGGAGTGATCAGTCTCCCTCAGGTTCGGGCAGTGATGGAATCCTGAGCTTGGACTGTGTGCCTCTGCGGAGCAGGGCTGGCTCAGCCTGGCACACACCCTAGCCCCTCAGCTAGGGTCACAGGACCTGAGTGGAGCCCCTGCCTGAGTCCAGGGTGACAGGGGCTCAGGGCCAGGAGGAGAAGCCAGGCCTCTGGATCCTCAGGTCTGCACAGGGTGATGTCATGCAGTGGCGTGATGAGTGCTCACTGTGAGCTCGTGCGGCACCAGGGCTGCACCCTCCTCACTAATGTGCACTTCTGGTGGGCTGGTGGCACTGGAGGGAGGCCGAGGCGGGGGAGATCTGATGCAGGCCTGTCCTGCATGAGGCCTGCTTCTCAACCTTGGCCTTATGCATCGGCTCATCTAGAAGCTTTATAAAACTACTGATACCTGGAGCCACCCCCAAATTTCTGGTTTATTGGTAATGGGAGGAAGGATATAGGGACCTGGATTTCTAAAAGCACTGAGAGGTTTTCCTGTACACCAAGTTTGAGACGCTCTGGTCTCCTGTTCCTGCATTGGTTTGTTTTTAACCCTTTTTTCTCACTCTTTATGTGTCCAGACCTGTGCTTAGAGCACAAAGACATTTACTTTAAAAAACAGCTCAACAGCTCCAGGAGCCAGAATTTATGCAAATGAATGCAAATAAATATACACTTTCATACATATGCTTATGCAAATATTCTTGTGGTCCTCACAAATCACTCACTTGCCTGCAAGCAGCAACCTGTGATTTCTTGGTGAGAACCCAGGCAGGGTGCTGACAGGTGGAATCATGACCTTTCAGAAATGTCTCTATTAGCAAAAAGAATCCCAAAGTCCCCAGGGAACCTTGCTGAGGCTGGCTCTGCCACAGTAGCCCCTGCCCCATCCACTCAGGCCTTGGGGCTCACTCAAGCCTATAGGCCAGGAACAGATCACGAGCAGCTGCCCTGTGGGCCCGCCATGGCCACCAGGCGGTGAGCACCTGAGAGTTGCTGTGGTGACAGACCTGACAGTGAAGGGCCAGTTACCTTTAGCTCTGTGCCAGTCTGGGTGGGCTGACATGGGGCTGGACACCCATTTCACTTATGCGGAACACCTCACACCGGCTGTCTGCATGACTGTGCCCTACGGCCTTTTCACATTCAGGAGACTGGACTCCAGAGCAGAGCTTGGCCAATCAAGAGCAGACAATGGGGCTCTGATGCACATTTCCTCAACACTGCTGGGGCATCCTAGAATTTGCCCACCAGTGTGGCCTCCTAAATTCCTGGATGCCTCTGCGTTGTTGCCCCAAGGTTCTTCAGCCTTCTGGTCTTGCTTCCTTTCTGAGGGCTCCCCACTCACCCACCCACTGGGGCACCCTGCGAGAGGCTGGCCTACTCCCTCATTTGCTGCCTGAATGGAGAGAGTTTACCGAGGCTGGCATAGGAAGAGACTAAAGACCCATCTGAGAGCTGTGCCTTGGCTTTTGCAGATCCCAGCCCACCCTGACTTAGATATCTCTCGGACAGTCACATACAATTTCTTATTTCTCCAGTGGTTGCATCTGGGAGGTAGATACCACATCAGGCTCTAGACTGTGCACATGGGGAGAGCAGGGAAAGAGGAATACACATTCAGTGGCCAGAGGAATACATGTTTCTGCCCTTCACTTGTGCCTCCTTATCTTGCCCATAAGTTTACCCACAAATTGGGTGAGATGTTGTCTGTCCCCACCATGGCACTAGCCTTCAGTGGGGTAAGGGTTTCTAGGCCCAGCACACAGGAAAAGACGAATTCACCTGGTCACCACTCTCACTTGCTTGAGTGGTGCTAGAGAGGGGAAGGTCAGAGGGCTCTCTACCCTCTTGGGCCATGATTGAAACTCAGTGCAGAACATCTCAGCTGGATGCCTGAACTCAATTCAACAGCCTCATAAGCACATCCATCCCAACTTCAACACACTCGGGTTCTAGGCCAGCAGAGACAAAGAAGTCTGTGTTTTTAGGACACCGAGCCCAGCCTTGCTGCCCTCACGGGCATTTCTTTGTTCTTGTTGGCCTAACGTTCTAGGAGAAAAGGAGCATTTACACCCAGGAAATCCCTCTTGGGGACCAGATGGCTCCAGATCCATGACCAGTCACCCCAGAATCTCCACCGGGGCTGCAGGGAGAGGCCAGGCCTCAGAAAGCAGCATGTTCCTGTGGCCTGCTTCTCTTTTGCCAATTTGAATCCAGGTTTAGAGGCCATGTTGTTCTCTAATTACTTCAGGCTGTCCCTTCATCTCCTCTGCTTTCCTGGGCTGTCTGGGAGATTCCCTGTGCTTTGGTTGCTTAGGTGCTCTGTGACAGGGGGCAAAGTGGAAATAGGTACCTTCTTTGGAGGAGCAGGGGGCATGCTCAGCCCGAGTTTCCAGGCTGGTTGGTGTAGGTTCTACCAGGGGACCAGGAGGTCTGTTCCATGGCAGACTGTTTCCTTGAGGGACCCATCCTGTCTCACAGCAGACCATGGGACAGGTCAGCCATGGCTACATTGTCTCCCCTCCCCATATGAAAAGCTGGCTGGAGTGGCAAGAGATATGGAGAGAGTACATAGGACAAGTCCTTGTGATTATTATGGCTTGTGCATAGATGCCCCCCAAAAACTCATGAGGTCATAGATAGGGCTTTTGGGAGGTGGCTCAATCTGGGGTGCGACACTGGGATCAAGGGTATGTGATTACTGCCCTAGTCCACTGATTGGTTTGGCACAGTTCTGGGTGTGGATGATGCAAAGGCCCATATCTTGTGGGTGGCACCACCCAAAGGGTGGGTAGCCTGGAATGCATAAAAGGGAAAGCCAGGCTTGTTGCTTGCCCATCGTTGCTTTGGTGCCTTCTGCCTGCCCTGCTGTGCCACAAACTGTTTCTCCTCTGCAATGCCCCTCTGCCATGCCACCCAGCCTCAGAACCAGCCAGCTATGGATTGAAGCCTCTACAAACTGTGAGCTGAAATAAACCTTTCCTCTTAACTTTGTCTTCTCCTGGCTCCTGTGCATGAGTCCTCTCTCTCAGGACCCAGGCACCCAGGGTGGGACACTTGGAGTCCAGAGCTGAGGTGGAACAGTCCAAGGCCCATAACCTAGAGATAGAATAAGCTCAGAACTTGCCGTGGCGCTCAGAGCTTAAAATGCTGAGCCCTAGGCCCCAGCAGGGCCCTGAGTTTGACATAGCCAAGCCCTGATTTAAAATCCCAGTTTAGAAAACTGGACGGAATCCCGAGAATCCTCTCAGCCCTGTGTGCCAGAGCTCCCTCCTCAGCCTCCAGCCCTCTGACTGGCACCTGACAGTGTGCTGAGTATTAATTATGGTCAGAGCTTTTCAACATGCAATAAAAAACCTTTTAAAACGTTCCGATGGGAGGTGATTAACTCTATTAAGTGGCATTATGGATCTTCCTATCTGTTGCTTTCATAAACATAGTTGTAGGCGGAATGTGTTTTATTATAGGCATAAAAATGTCCCACATTACAATGCATAAGCACATATTGGTGTTATATTTCTTTACGGTGCTACCGCCCTAGTCCCCAACCACTCCGAAAAGAAACTACACGTCTTAATAATTTATGCTCCAAGTTTTAACCAGGATTATCAATGGCAGCTTCTGAGCTTTCTCTTTTGGCAACACAATAGATCATAGTAAAAATGCACCGACAAGCGATGTGTCCGTTTGATTTTTTCTACCTGAATCAGCAGCCCAAATTCCAGACACAGCAGTTCAGGGTGAGCCGCACGCTGAAGAATTTAAGTCTAAGCATTTAATCTGTTCTTTCCATAAATTTCTGCTGCTCGTGCTTTATAATGATTCTACCAGAGGAAGTTTATTTATATCGCAGATTTCCAGCATCAGCACATTGAGAACACGACGGCAATCGCTCAGTCAATAGCTTACAGCCATGTATAATATCACTCCGGAAATCAAAAGCCCATTTGAAGAAAAGAAGGCCCAGATTAAAGTCACTTTAAGACATCAATAACTTGAAACTGGCTGAAGAGAAGTTATAAATACCCGGCGTGCGCATATGCAAATAAGCTTTGGCAGACACACCACCTCCGCGCGGGAACCTCCCGGCGGGCCTCGTGCCACGTGACTGCGGAGACGCGGGGCGGGGCCTAGCAACGAGCGTCACCGGGGCGGGGCCTGCCTTGCTCTGAGAGGAGCGACACCCCGCCTCCCGCCTCGCGCCTCGCGCCTGCGCAGTCACACGCCTCCGCTCGCGGCAGTCCCGCAAGGCCTGTGTTGGGGCTTGAGGCTAACCTGTGCCGAAAACTCGCAAAGCAGAAAAGGCCACTTTACTGATAGCTCCGCTGTCGCCCTGACCCCACAGAGTTTCTCTGTACCTCTGACCCTCCCTGTTCGTCCTCAGCTGGAGCTAGGGATGGGTGTACACCTGTCCAAATGCGTGCCTTCTGCCTGCCACCTGCTCTGAGGCCAGCCGACTGACTTCATGATGTACTTTCATTCCCAGGGCAGCTCTAAGAGGAACTGTGCCCGTTATACAGATGGAATACGAGGCCCAGAGAGAGCGGCTTGTTCCAGGCCAAGCAGCTAGTGAGAGGTGGAACCAGGATCCAGTCAAGCTCTTAATTCAGAGATACTGCTTTTAGAATTTTAAACTGCTGCATATTGCTGCTTCCTCCTACCCTTGGGAGCCTTCTTTATCGTTGGACAGGTATAGGGGCCAGGAAGATTTAGCGGCCACTTGGGGAGGTGGGGCCCAGGGCCTTTGGAGTGCCACGCACGGGTAATCCTGATAGCGATCGGAGGCGGGTGTGGGTAGCCAGGGGTGTGCACTCCTGGGAGGGGACTGCCAGCTGGTAGGAGGAGCCAAGCCCAAGCCCTGGGGACTGGAGACATGGGATCTGGCCTGCACTCTGGCGATGGTGAGGGGACTTTAGGTCTCAGAAGGTAGGGAAGGCAGGGTATGCTCCTGGAAGGGACCAGAAGTCCAGGAAAGACTGATGAGCATGACTGCCAGAGCCCCGAAGCCACAGTTTTGCTAACTGCCAAGGCCACTGTGGCCCAGGGCTTACCTTAGCCAAAGTCCTATTAGTACAACAAACTCTTCACCCTTCAGGAGAAAGGGTGATACTTGAATGTCACTCAGGTGCAGAACAGTCCCTGCATAGGGCCACAATCCATCCAAAGGAAAATCCCTGTGTCATATGGGCAGCAATAGGATAAGGTTAGAACCACAAAAATATCTAGACAAGGGAGAATGGGAGACAGGAAAATATTTCAGTCAGGTTCTGCAAACCCACAGAAGCTGATCATGGAAAGAAGGTAAGTTTCTTCAAGGTGACTTGCCCAGAGGTCCTACCTATAATATTAGCCCTTGCTCAAGCTGCTTCATACTCTGGATTCCTGCCTTCCCTGTTCTGCACCAGCAGTGCTCTAGCACAGTGCATCGATTCCATCTGGCTGCAGCCATTCACTCATTCATTCAGCATCCATTCAGCAGGTTCTTATTGAGTGTTGGAAGTGTACTGAGCACTGGGGCTGCAGCAGTGAACCATCCAGATGGAAAACCCTGCTCTGGTGAGCCTGGGCCCTGGAGGGTATCTGGGGACCTGTCCAGTGTCTTGGTGTCATGGGCAGGTGCGGCTCTGCTGGCTCAGGAGGGCTGGGTGCTTACTCAGAGGTGTCCTTACTCATGCGTTCCCAGCAGAGGGCTTTTCAGAGCTTCCAGTGCAGTGGCTCATGGTCTCCCACCCTTTCTTCTTTTTCTTTTTTTCTTTTTTTCAATCCCTTCTTCTAATGGCCTGGCTTGCTCTTGTGTCTGGAGATCCTAGGATGAGGGTCAGTGGGAACACCTCTTCCTCCATGGGACAACGCCTTGTCTTTCAAGGCAAATGACCTCCTGCAAGAGGGAATATTTATTCCTGTCCCATCAGTACTTGTAAGCCAGCAGGACAGGGTTTGACCCTGTGGCCAAAGTACAGGAGCAGGTACAGTCTGTCTCAGGAACTTTACTGGGCTGTCTGGGACCTTCTGAGGTTGGGCTTCTCTCTTTCTCACTGCCTGGGAGGGTGGGGAGGGTTGGGAGGCTGGCCCAGTGCCCTGGATTAATCCCTAGCTCCCATGTAGGCCTAGGGAAAGAGCTGGACTATCAGGGGATAGGAGCTTCAAAAATTGGGGCAGCAGGGCAGTTACCCATGTTTTCTGTGTGTAAGAACCAGCTCTTATTGCACAGGTCCTACTTTGTTGGATTTCTCTTGCCTTTGGCCTTCTTGGCATATTTGTTTCTTGTAGCTCCTCCTCAGGGTATTCTGCTTTCCTTTTGGCAGCTTCAGGGGTTCTGAGGAACTCCATGAGGCCACACGAAGCTCCCTACAAGGGACAAGGTGCCTGGAGGGAGAGGAGTGAGCTGGGCTGGGCAGGGTGATCTCTTGATCCCAGTACCCTGATCACTGCTGGACTCTGGCCAGGCCTGTCCAGAAGCCCATTTGGGGAGTGAAGAATGGCCAAGGAGTCAGGTAGCCCTCAGCTGGCAGTTGGCCAGGGGTTCCATGTAGTATGGGGGTCTGCACAGATTTTCTGGAAGAGGAATGGGCTAAATGCAGGTCTGAGGGGGGTGTGAGGTGGGGACATCAAGAATGGGTGCACTGGTGTCACCTGACATGGTGAATACCTGGTGGCTTTTGAGTAGGGGAAGGTCTAGTCACAGTAGAAGCAGCTGTGTGCAGTGTGCAGAGTGGACAGGAGGCAGTAGGAGGTAAGGCAGTGGCCAGGAGGAGCTCCAAGGTTGGGAAGAGGGTCTGAGGCTGGAAGGCTGGAGTGGGCTGAGCTGATGGTCCTTGTGAAGAAGAGCTGATGGGCAGAGGTCCCTGGGCTCCTCAGTGCCAGGCAGTTCACAGCATGGAAGGGCACACCTCTCATCCAGTGCAAGTGCTTGTTTTCCAGATGTGAAGCAGAGATCAGGGCTGGGGAATAGACCCCTCTTCCTTGTCACATGAAGTGCTTGCTGCGTAGCCCAGTGGCTGGATCTGGGTGTCAAGTGAGTACAGGGCTGAGAACCAGCGCTTGAGTAAAGGACTGCCCAGTGTCTGTCCCTGCCTAGCTGGGTACACAGAGGAGCAAGCGCTTCTGCATCTGGGATCAGGGCACATGGTAGCACTCATTTCAGAGTTGTGAGGATTAAATGGGTCAGTGCACATGATGATTAGAAGAGCATTTGGAGGAAGATAATCTCAGTAGTTCCCAAGGGCTGCTGGAGTTATTCTGACAATTTTCTGGTAGGTGGCAGGCAAGGGTCTTGAGGAAAGTACCTTTTTCCGTTTCACAAAAGGTTGCTAAATTGGCCAGTGGCGGGGGTTCTCTAAAGTCATTCACAGTCAGGCAGGGGGAGACAGACATGAAAATAGACCCTGAAGATGCTGGCTGGTGAGCAGGATGCTAAGTTGTGCACATGTGCGAGGGTTAGCTGAGGAGAGGGTCTTTGTTCCATGTGAGGCTCCTGTCTCAGAATTCCTGCTCCCAAGTGCCAGTCACAGAGCTTCAGGGACTCCAGGCCTTTAGCCTGGCCCCAGGGGAGACAGGCAAGGTCAGAAGGCCGTGCTCTAGCCCAGGGAGGCTAAGCCTTTTTTTTCTGTGCCTCAGAATCAGTATGGAGTTGTTCTCCCCGTATTCAGTTCCATGGTGGGAAAGGCAGATGCTTAGAGAAAAACAGGCAGTAGACCATGTGCCAGGCTCTCCTCCCTCAGCTGTGGTCCCAGGTAGGTAGCTTGTGTTTCAACTCCCATGGTGCCCACAGGACTGACTGGCTCAGGTCCTCATAGACAGGCTTGAGTTAGGCTCTGGCCATGGAGCCCTGGAAGAGAAAGATTAAGACCGCTCCCTCACAGTGGCCTTGGTGGGGGACGTGGGAGTGAGCAGGGTAGTTCTGGCTGATGGAGAAGACCATGTAGGACAGCTGGGAGAGGGGCAGATGGGGAGGAGAGGGAGAGGTAGGCCCAGGTCTGAGGGCTTCAGGCACCCAACAGCTGGCTCCATGAGTTGCCCCTAGGCCATCTGCTGCTGACGCATGTTCAGCCCTGGGGCTTGTCAGGCAGCTGTATGGCTGAGGAAATGCAACTTCAGTGTCCTTTCTGCATCTTCCAGAGCTGCAGGATCCTGGAAAGACCCAGGAAGCAGGGTTCAGGGTGACCACACAGACTTCTCAGGTGACAGTGATCTAACCAGGGGCCCCGTCCCTTCCTGTGAGGCCTCCAGCTGTACACCAAGACATGAGAGTCTCAGGCCTCCCTTCCAGAGAGGGCTGTGGAACTTTTCCTGCTCTGCTGAGCTCCCTCAACAATATCAGCACATGGTTAATCTTCCTTTCGTTCAGAAATGCAGAGTAATTTGCCCAAATGGGGATTTCTGCATATTTATACTAATGTCTGTGTTTAAAGCTTATGAGACAGGGAATTGCTGAGAGATGTCCATTAGCAATATATACAGACTGCAATTATTTCTTTATGGTATGTGGTTTGACTGCAGAATATGTTATTTCTATGGAAGTAGTGGGCTTTGCCTACTGTGTTTTCTTATGTTCGCGAAGAAATCAATAAGAACAAAAAAGAACTGAAAAGAGGCAAGAATAAAAAGAGAGTGACCTTTTAGGATTATGAGAGCCTTGAATACACTACACCAGGAACTGCCTTTGTCCTCAGAATCTAAATGCATGTGTCCAAGTGGGAGAATTCAGCTCATTTCAGAGTGAAGACTTGTGAACCTTCCGCAGGATGCAGCATAGCTGTCAATTCACTGGAGCCAGGATGAGCTGGAGGAGGTGACCCCTCAGGGACAAGTGGGAGAAGAGAACAAGGTGTGTCTGCAGAGGACCCCACTTGTATCCTCCTTCCTCAAGTCCCCATTTCTATCCTAGGACAGAAGCAGATTTGACTCTGGAGCAAAATAAGGCCTAAACCTACAGGTTTGTGGACTGAGGATTTCTGGAAACTGCATAGGTTCTGGTAGAAACTACAACTTTTCATGCCGGAGGGAGGGATTTATTGTTCAGAACCTGTGAGCTAAAACACCAGCATGAAGATGAAGGGCAAGCCCTTCCAGTGAACTTCAAGCCCTTCTTAGGAAGTTTTGGTTCAGGGGCTGCTCTACCTAAAGATTCTGGCCAGGAAGCCTGGGAAATTCCTCCCCTCCAGAATCCCACCTATGCTAACCTCCGGGCTTCCCAGGGACTTGAATGTGACTTCTGCAGTTTCTGCCAAACGGTTCAGGTAGACAAATGCAGGTAGACACTTGCTCTCTGGGAGACATCCTCAGTCCTCAGCTGCTGGGAGGGGGTTATTCTCCTTCAGGATGTTCTCAAGACAGACCTGTCCCAGGGGCTTTGCAGATAAGAAGGGCTGGGTTGGCAGAGAGGCACACAGGGAGGGCATCTGACTCTGCAACAGCCACTTGCCTGCAGCATGGCTCACAGCACTGTTGTACCTCATGGTCCTTTTGTGTCTTCCTTTGAATCCCACAGTCCTCCCAGTGAGTCCTCTGTTCCAAGCTCCCTGCACCACTGGAACATCTGGGCAACCCCGCTGGATGATGCTGGCCTCCTTTTGGTCAGTGTCTGCCATCTTGTGTCCTCCAAGCTGACCATCATCTCTGGTCCAAACTCTTGGCAGGAAGGAATTACTCTTTTCTGGCCCCAAAATAGTTCCCTGAAGCTTACGCTGACTTCTCACTGCCTTCTTGCAAGGAAATCTCTTCCAAGAGGTGCTGGGGTCTAGAAGAAGGACAGATGGTTCCTTTCTTTTTATAACACGGCCAGTCTTTTGAAGTGAAAAGCTATAAACACAAGTTTGTCTTCAGCAGATGTTCTGTGGGCACAACAAGTGCCACTTTGTGCTCTTAAGCAACTGTGAGTGGTGTTAACTGGGGAGGAGACAGAAATTGGGCAGAGCTTTGGTACATGTTTAGGGGACCCAGGGACCATGGTTAAATGGTTCCCTTTCAGGATAGGCAGACCTTATGTCTCTGCTCAATTCCAGGTTCCCACTTTCTAGGACCCAGGGGAGCTCACTTTTCTGAGCCCAGAGATAATACACACCAGCTCCACTGTGCAGTGACCATTTCTGAAATACCAGTGGCTGGACATGTTCTTCAGCATCTCTGCCAGCTGTGCCTGAGGTCCCACTCTGCAAGCTGAGATCCAAGGATCAGCTGTATCACCTTCTCCCCTGAGCTCGCTGTCACTAGGTTGTCCAGTCCCTATGGCTGTAGTGCACTGATTTGAGGCCTTTCCTGAAGATGAGAATGGCTGTCTAGACATGACATCTGTTGAGCTTTTCAGGAGCTGAAGCTCACGCTAAGTGTCGGCAGGAAGCCATTTCCTATAGCTCTGCACTAGTGGCTCCTTATCCATTGGTGACAGAGACATGAGGCGTCAATAACTACTTCTAAATGGATGTGAGGCTGTTAGGTAGATTTCAAGAATTTCATTCATTTAAAAGGGCATAAGCTCAATTAATAGACCTCATTAACTTCAAAGATGTATCATCTTTGCATGGAGTTGGCTCCTTCATAGGATGACTAGCTCCATTAACTTTATTGCATTGGCAATACTTTGAATAAGGCGTGGGAGATGTAGCAACAGGCAAGAATCCTTAGGGCTGCCTGCTGCCCAGGCTCAAGCACTTTCAGTGGTGACCAGCTCCTGTCTGCAGCTTTCTTAAAGGTCTCAGTGTCCTTCCATCCATCCATCCATCTGTCCATCCATCTATCCATCCCTCCCCCCTCCCCTCCCTCCTCGCCTCCTTCCCTCATATATTGCTTAGGGATGAGGAAAGAACTCAAGAATCACCAATTTATATTGAGTGCTACCAGATACATGACTCTAGGAGACATGAAATAACCCCTTGGGAACCTGCACACCCTTAGCCCAATCATGGATAGTGAAAATATAGACCACATCAGGTAGCTTCAAAATATGACATTGTGGAAATTGCAGGCATTACACATGGGCTGTTTTTAATTGACTCTGATTTTCCAACTTCTATCTGGGTAAGTATCTTACCCACACCTTGGTTTTCCATCTGTGCATCTACCTCACAGGGCAACTGCAAGAACACACAGATTTATAGTGAATATATAATGAATATAAAGTAGAAGGCACTTACCAAAAACCCACTCTACTTCTGTGTCCCCAAATGGCAGCTCCTGACCCACAGCATGAGACCACTTGCAGGATCAGCTTCATGGCTTTTGGTGATATCATTACTACAGAGACCCAGGGGGAGGCCACATAGCCACTTTCTACTTTGTGGACATCTCCATATAAAGAAAAACTGAAAACATAGGACTTAGTTCTGAATCAGTCAGATTTTCTGAAACCCGTTTATCACATAGTCAGAAGGAGCTAGAGCCTTAGGGATCACCCCCTGGTAATCCCTAAAGTGCAGGGATGAGGTCCTTACTAATAAGTTCTCTCTGGGGTTTGAGTGGAGATCAGGGCATCCTGGGCCCTGCTGACTGAGCCGCTGGGCCCTGCTGGTGAAGGTACTCTGGACTAATGGCAGCCATGCTGGCTTCTCACCTAGTGTTTATAGAGATGCACTGGGCGAGACTCTGGTCAGGAGAGTTCACTTGGCAGGCATTTCCAGAGAAGCTCCAAAGCATGGGTGGGGTAAGGGCACCCAACTTTAGAATTTGCCCACCTCCTCTTTCCCTCTCTTTGGGATGCAATGTTTCCTCCTTCTAGTCAAATCAGACTCTGGAGCCATGAGTGATCTTGCTTATGTGGTACCATGTAGGGCATGGTCACTTGGTGAGTTGTGTACATGTGTTGTCCCTATTCATCCTTCTGTTCATTCCTTGTGCAGCTACCACCAAGGACTGACAGCTCCAGGCAGGATGTGCTGCTCTGATTGCACTGGCCTAGCAGGGCAGGGCAGGGCAGGGGCAGACTGGAAAGGTGTATGACAGCCCCACCCCAGCCCTGTGGGGCTTGGCTCTATGTCACTCTCAGTCAGTGGGAGGAGAGAAGCCTTCTAGGATGGAGAATTCCTAGCAGCAGATGATGTAATTACACAAGGTACCCAGGGAATTGAGGTGGTTTTCCAGGGGTTTCTCTAGTGCAGCTTCTGGGTGTAGTGTACTGTTTTGACCATTATCTCTGAACCTCAAGTTTCCCCACCTATAAACTTGAAGCACGTTGCTAAATGACCTTCAGAAAATGCCCTCCTCCATCATCCCCTGCTGTGGGGAGGGGTGGGGAGAAAGGTATTGCTTGGGAGTCTGTTCTCACCCACAGAGAGGAGGGAGGGAGCAGCTTCAGGGATCACAGCTGGGGCCTAGGGAGGGGTGAATTGGCCTGAATGCTCTTAACTCCCAGGCTTCTGAAGGAATCTGAAAAACTCAGAGGAAAGGTTAACCTGGCCATGCTTTGTAGAGGCAAAAAGGCATCAGAATAAAGTGAGGGAGGGCCCTGTGAAAGGGAATAAGGATTATGTGGAGGGATCCCAAAGGAACTAGTGCCTGGACAGACTTTTCTCTTCCTTTGGATGTGTGAGTGCATGTGTGTGCCTTCATGTTGAAGGACGAGTGTTTCAACTAATAAGCCACGATTGTTACAGGAGAGCTGGGATATCCACACTGCTCAGGGCCAAGGAGCAGACAGCCTCTTCTTTCTTGGCCCCCAGCCTGTTCCCTGGTGTCCCTTTCTTTACTAGGCACTTGACAAGCAGGAACATGACCAGGGAGCAGAGGGCTCTCCAGGAAGAGCTGCTGAGCTTGCTGGAGATGTTTAGTCTGTAGGAAAGGAGATGCTGCCATATTTAAAGTCTGAAGAGCTGTCATGAAAAAATAGGCCAGCTTTGCTCTGGGTGGCTCCAGAGGGCAGGAGCAGGGAGGTCATAGCAAGACAGTTCTTGACCATTTAACAGCACCTACTCTTCTGCCACTGGCGGCTCCTGCTTGGTCCCCAGTAAGAGGGCAGATTCTTGCTTCCACCAGATGACTTCTGAGAGCCTTCTCAGCATGATGGTTCGATGAAATAAAGATGAACTGTAATCATGGAAACTATAACCAGCACTCCAATTAATGGAGCAGAATGAGCAGTTTGTAGGTAAGCTATGATAAAAATGGTAAAAGTACATTTATGAAAAATTTCAAGTGGTTTTGAGCCATTGCCACTATCCACATGTAAAAAAGGTACACATTGTAAGAGCATAGCAACTATGCTGTGGTAAGGGGACATGCTTTCCATTTGACAGTGAGACAGATTTATAGACTATTATGGGCTAGATAGGTCCCCTCAAATTCATGTATCTAACCCTAACTCACAGTGTGGCTGTATTTGGACAGGTATTTTAAAGAGGTAATGAAGGTTAAATGAGCCCTTAAGGATGGGTCACAAGTCAAGAGGACTGATGTCTCTCTGAGAAGTGGAAGAACCACTGGAGCTGCACCCATTGGGAGGAGAGGGTGTTCGAAGATGCCGGGAGAGGCCAAGGAGAAACCAACCCTGCCTGCACCTTCATCGTAGACCTCCAGCAGCTTCCAGAACTGAGAAAGTATATTTCTGTCATTCGAGCTGCCCTCTCTGTGGGAGCCTATGAGGGCAGCTGCCCTGGCACACCAACACGTAATTATGACACTGACCCTGAAGAAGGTGGTGGAAAAACTAATATGTGCTTGTTCTGCGTGTAGCTTGGGCCTGAGGCTTGGGCCAGCAATGTCTGAAAGGTCATTGGAGGAGGGGAAAACGAGGTAGCAAGAGGCCAGTGGGCAAATTGAGGGTTCGCCAGGCTGTGCCTGGTCATCCAGTAGACCCCTGGGAGCTTGTGCCTTGTAATGTACAGAAACAAGAGGACTTCCTCTCAGGTGCATTTCAATGAAGAATGCAGGCAGTGACAACTCAGTGGTAACCTTCTGGCCAGTTTTTTTTCAAAGAGTATACATGAGCTTTTTTCTTTTTGCATTCTTAAAAACACTACCTGTATATTATTTTTACCCTTTACATTTTTAAAAGAATGAGCATGCTGAATGAAGTGTAATTTCAAATGAACTTTTTTTTTTTTTTTTTTTTACTATGTCAGTTTTGTGCTACATTTTCCTGGCTTCTTGATTTGGGGTACTGTTTGTCCCCTCCTCCATGTCATGTGGGACAAGAGGCAGATAAACCACAGCTCTGCCCAGCAGTGCTGCTCTCAGAATCTATCCCCAGTCTCTGGAGAACTCTAAGGCCAACCTGACTTGACACTCCTTTTTTTTTTTTTTTATCTTTTTTTGAGACAGGGTCTCACTATGCAGTCCAGGCTGGCTTTAAGCTCACTTTGTAGGTCAGGCTGGTCTCGAACTCACAATAATCCTCCTACCTCAGCCTCCCGAATGCTGGGATTACAGGCCTGCACCAGCACGCTTGGCTCTTGACACGCTTTCCTAGCAATGCTAGCAGAGATTGGCTATTTGGGGGGTGGTCCGGCAACAGGAAACTCAGCATTAAACCTCTGTCAGCCTAGGAGAAAGAGAGGTTTGTACAAAGAATTTCTGGACATTGAATGTGCCTCTGATTTCCCTATCAGGAGTTGATGGCCACCTCATGTCTTCTACTCAGGTCAAAGCTATGGATGACCCAGCAGGTCCTCACCTTGTGATTCCAGGATGGCCCCTGAGGTGGGTGGGTTGTGGCCCAACACCGGAGATCATTACCCACCACTCACTGATGAACAGCGCAGCCTGATCAGGATTCCAGGCTTTGTGTGCCAAGCGCTCAGAGAAACAGACTTCTTGGGTTCACAGGCTTGTTACTATCTGATCTTGTCTCAAATCAGGACAGGTCCTGTGGACCATCTGAGATGCATGTGTAAGCCTGTGACTCCATGCTGGATGGAAGCACAGCTCTGTGTGCGTGGCACTTCTTTCTCTCAACTTCCTTAGAAAGAACCATTCGACCTCCACACGCCTCCTGCAGTCATCCCAACTGCCGCCCAGGGCCCACCCGCCCGACCTTGTTTCTCTGTGGCCTCTGCTGTCCTTATTGCCGGCATTTCCTCACCTCCCCATGTGAGCATGTCTTCCTCTAGTGCTGTCCCACCCTCTCCTGGCATAGCATCTGGAGTGCTCAGCATTGCCATGGTGCCTTCTACCCAGTAGAAGCTGGGACTGTGTAGGGCTCAAGGCAGCCATGTTGCATGTACCTTTTGTCTGACTCACGAGAGAAGCAAAGAGTGGATTCTACACACAGTAGGTGCTCCAGATGACAAATGTTAGTTGCTCAGGTGGTACTTGGTGGTGAGTGAGGGGTAGGGGTGAGGTGACATGACTTAGACCATCCCCTGACCTACAACCTAGCTTGTCATCCTGCTCATATCTGCCTGGGCCTGCTGCTCCAGAGGAAAGATGGCATGGGGGTAGGACAGCTGGCTTCCTCCTATGGGTTGGCACCCTTTCCTGAAGCCCCATTCCACCAGCACTGGGACTCCTTTGGCCTTGTGCGGCACAGAGGTGGGGCAGAGCAAGATTTCTGACCTGCAGGATGCTCAGGAATGTGGGGCTCAGGGCATGTCTTTCCCTCCAGCAGTACAAGGAGAGGGTCTGGGGGTGTTCCTCTGTCTGCACCCTCCTGAGCAGGTGGGGTGGCTAAGGTACCTCCGCTCCAGGGTGACTGTCTCTGGGGGTGGCCTGGCTGCCTTTACTGCATCTTAATGTGCGCTGGCTCCCTCACAGTCAGATGATCTGTTAACCAAACCGTTAAGCCCTGGACAACTCTCCAATTAATGAGGAACAAAGCCCCTGAGGAAAGAGCTCTGGGAAATGGAGGAGGGGCTTCCTAGGCCAGGCTGGGGCAGATACTGGCCAGGCAAGGAAGAAATACTTAGTGAGCATAGACAGAGCTGCAGAACCCATGGGCTCATACAAACCTGCTTCCTGGGAGTGGGTGAATGGGCTTGGCACAGGGGTAGGAAGAAGGTGGTCAGGGTGATAGTGATTGGGCTTCCAGGCCCCAGAGCAGCTGAGGCCCTGCTGCTGATCACATCTCTGTCCTGGGGTTCTCTAGGTATACAGTAGTGACGGCGGTAAGGTTGAGTAACAATCTTAAGCTTGCTATGTGCTAGATACAGTTAGGACTTCACATACCTCACCTCATTCCCAAAGCAGGTCTGTAAGGAGGGCACTCTCATCTCCATGTTACAGAGGTAGCAGCTAAGACTTAGATACAGCAGTTTCCAGCACATGTTCATTGGGTTAGTGGGTGGTGGGATTTGAATTCTACCCAAGTAACCTCATGAAGAATCAGCATCTGACCACTTTTGTGCCACCAGCCACGTGCTCCTAAACATCTCACCATTCCTGGGTTGGTTAGGTTGTAGGAGCCAGGGAATTCTAGTCCCGTCTATGATGTGGCCCTGGAGGAGGACCCACCTCTGTGTCTGTGGCATGTTGGTATCAAGCTGAAGGTCACAGGTGCTGAAAGCGCCCCAGGATAGATAGGTGGAGCTCTCCCAAGATGAGCCGCCCTGGCATTAGGGAGAAGGTGCCAGCAACAGGCTGGCTCCTTCTTGTTGTTATGGTGATGAGGAAGGACTGGAAAATGTTACCATGGGAGAGGGCAGTTTTCATCCTTTCAAAGTGGATCCCTGGGAACTAAGGGTTTGAAATATCTTGATGATAATCTCCCCAGACTCTGGAAGAAAAACTGCTCTTTGATTTGTTATATTAGCGTGGACCCCCCAAAGGTCATAGTCACTGAAAGATGGCCTTGGAACTGGAAAAATAACTGCAAGCACTTTTTGGTGGTTATGACACAACATGCTAAGAGCTTTAGGATAAAATAACTCAGTCCATAGTCCATACAATGATTGAAAGAAGCCAGCTCTGTCATTAATCCCATTTTATAGATGAGGAATTGGAGGCAGAATTGTGGATCTTGTATGTTTGGGAGTGAGGTGTCTGGGTATGAGAAGAAGTCTTCTAACGGATGGACCTCCATATCTAGAGATGTGGGGGCTGCAGAATGAAGCCTCACAGGGCATGTTGCACCTCTGGATAGCCAGAGGCCTGTGGCCCTCAGATATTGACTACCTTCACCATGCACAGGGAAGAGTCACAGGGTCTTGCTGCTAATTCTCAGTCTGGCACTTCATCCATGACACGCTCCTTGGTCAGTTTTTAGTGCTGGGCACCAATCTAGCTATTGGGGCTGAGTGGGAACTGGATGGAGTCCTTGTCTGTCCATCCCAAGGGCTCATAGTCTAGTTCAGAAGGGAAAGGGAACAGGCAAATTGTTCCAAAGGAGCTCCCTTCATGGTACAGAACATGGTGAAGTGGAGAGAACCACAGCTAGTGTGCCTTCCTGGCAGGCAGCCAGGACCTCGGAAGGCAGAGAGGGAGCTAGGGGCATGCAGGAGCCAGTGCTGCAGCAGCACGTCAAGGGCAAGTGCTGGGAGCTGGAGCAGTGAGGTGGGTGAGACATCAGACCAAGTGTGGCAAGGCCAGGCCTGAGTTTTGAGAAGACCACCTTGGCTGCAACATGGAGTCTGGGCTGGAGGCGACACACTGCGGGCCAAGCAAGGGGCTAGGTAGGCCCTCAGGGGCCTTGAGTGTGAATGCTGGCTGGACTTCTGATGGCCTTTCCAGGCTGCACATACAGGAAGCCTAAGTCTGTGGGAGGGCAATTGTACAGACTCTTCTTTGGAGAGCACCTTATGCCTTCGGCCTCACTGTGTGTGGGCAGCTTTGTCATGCATTTCAACTTCCAGGATATTTATTAAGGTTGCTAAGAAAAGTGTGCCTTGGTCCTGTCAGTGTGTGGAGCAAGAAGGGCTGAGATCTGCACCAGGCTCCATGCTTGGGGAGAGCAATCTTGTCTCCCTGCCTGAAATGTGACACATTCTACCTCCTGCAAAGTGGCTTGACTGAGGCTGCCCCTGAGGAGGGGCCTGACTTTCTACTGCTTCACTACTTGCCCTCTCTGTGAGCTGTCCGGACTGTGGGTCAGTGACAGCAGGAGTTTGGGTGTGCTAGGTGTGATCGTGTGCACAATCTGATTGAATCCTGCCCTAGGCCCTAGCCAGGTGGGATTGTCCCTTTTATTTAAAGTTGAGAGAAGGGAGGTCAGGAGATGTGCCCCAGTCACATAGCTATTCCCTGAGCCTCAAAGTGTCTTTATAAGGATCCTGTCTTTTGCCCTGTTGGGTCAGGGATAGCTGCCATCCAGGCAGGACATGGCCATGGAGATGCAGAGTTCCCTGGGCCAGATGTCCAGGGAGATGAATGGAACCAAAGGAGAGAGCTAAACTCTCCCCTCTACCTGGCACCTACTGACCCTGAGGCTGAGACGCCAGGCCCTGTAGATGGATTGTCATGGCTGCCTACCCAGGCCTATAAAATCTAAATCAAGAGAGACCTCTGGTCAGGTCAACTTGCACTTAACTTTTCAGTTCAGAAGCAAGCCAGAGCAGGTGCAGCCCAGCTCCTCCCTTTCCAAACATGCAAGACACCCACAACCCTTCTGCAGGTCATTCTCTGGGGCCACTCACTTATTCGCTCTAAGCCACCAACTGTCCTTCCTGGAGTTATACGAGGGGCAGACACGTACCACCTCCATAGACCCACACTTTCACTCCGAGTTCCCAGGGACACAGCTAGATCAGGGCGCTGCAGGGGCAGTGACATCAGCCCTCCATCACATGAAGTTCTGAGGGTCACTGCACTCCTTTCCAAGGATTAGTGGAGAGTCCCAATCCATAAGGCAGATATCTCAGGTATTTCATAAGAGATTCAAATGGAACTAATTCTGTTTTCCTCCCTTATCGCTTTGCACACACGAAATCTATTTTTAATTAGCTTTCGATATATAATCTAAAAAAGCCCCACAGCTTGTTCCCACCCCCAAATTGTTCTTCAAGAAAGATTTATCTTGTAAGTTTCTTAAGAAAATCTATATGTCCTCAATGCATTTAAATAACATTCATTAATGTGAACTGCACGCAAGCCAGCTTCTCTAGTCACAGATGAGAGACAATCGCTTGACCTATTGCAAATCAAAAAGCATTTTGCACACCACCTTTATTTTTCAATTGGTTAAGTTTTAAATTAAAGTCCCAATGCCCTTTTTGGGAAGGCAGACTAATAGAGCTCCAACTGAATTTTTCGTTCAGTCGATTGGAAGATAATTACAAGAAACAAAATGTGAAATTTTAAATCAGAGCACTAATGAAGTCTAAAAATACCAGTGGCCCATTCCTCTAGCTGGCACAACCTGTTCTTCATGAAGGGGGATCTCTCCGTAATTACTCAGCCCCGTGAGAGGGCAGGTTGTCACGTCAAACAATAGTAGGCAAAATCTCGGGGCTGTAATGAGCTAGATCGTGAGGTGTTCTGCAGTGGATCTTATTATAATGCTGGGCAAGGTTTCAAACAGAGAACAGGAGAAAAGGAAAATTCTTTTTTTTTTACGTGGAGTTCTGACTTGTGTTGATGCCATCACGCAGCGCCTCCTGTTCCTGCCTGGAGCCAGCTGTCTGTCATTTATGAGTGTGAAATCAATTGGGTTTCAGGGATGTAAAATCCCTAGGGGCAAAATTAAAAGTGACCCAAATCCAAACCCACGTGGTCCTGTCAGGATTTTGACTCTCGCATGGCAAGTTTCAAAGATTTGGTTTCAAAATTTGGGTTTCTTATTTTAAAAAATATTCAGTTGTTTGACATTAGATCTGACAGACAAATTATAGCTCCAGCAATAAAGGCTTTTAAGATTAGAAATGAAAAGAGAAATTATGAGGGGGAAAAGCCCACCCAGGCTTGCGTTTTGCACGTTTCCTTGTCTTTTTCACTAGTGGAAGGGGACCAACCCGTCAGTGGATGAGAGTTGTAAATAGAGAAGTGAGTTAAATGTAATTTGTATGGAGCTGAGGGTGATGATCAGGTCCCCTGCTGTCACTGGCTGAGGGGTGGACCTCGCTTACCGGTGCCCCCAGGTAGTGGGGCTACAGGTGCCTTCTCAGCCCTCTTCCTTCCTGGTCCCTAGGCAGGGCAAGTCACGTCAGGTCCCTCTTCCCTTTCCTCTCCTGTCCAAGGCTTGGGACCACCAAGGACGAGCCACAACCTTCTCCTTCATAGCTCTGACTGGCCCGTCCCTGTCACCTGTGTCTTCTCCATGCCTTGGGCTCAGAGCTGAGGATGGGCAAGGGTCTTTCCCCAGTTGCTCCAGTGAAGTGGATCCCAGCTCTGAGCCAAGCCCCAAATCAGGGACTGCAGTGCCCCTGGGGCCACTTTGCGTTTGCACATAACAACTCCTGTTCATAAAGGCTCACCCAGAAGGTGGCAAGACTGCAAGACCTGTTGCCAGCTCTAGGAGGCTGCCATCATGGGAAGAGGGAAGTCACTCAGTGGCTGGTGGCTTGGTGTAGCCTCGGGGACAGCGGAATGCCCAAGGCCCAGGGTGACAGAGTCGGTGGCTCGTGGACCAGAAGTGTGGTTTTTTTTTTTTGGGGGGGGGAGGTCCTTTTTTTGTACTGGGAATCAAACTCAAGTTCTTGTACTTGCCAGGAAGTCACTGTGCCACTGAGCTATAACCCTGGGCTGGGCTGGGCTGTGTGTGTGTGCGTGTTCCTTTTTAAAGGGAAAAGAGCTTGACCAAAGTAATCCAACCTACCCCCAAATCAATGTAGTCTATTAACAAAACAAAACACGAGTTCTTAGAGCAAGTTTACCAGGATTTAGATGTAATGTTCTACAATTTAGTCTCCTAAAACTAACGTTAATTTCCAAAATAAGGATAGGTGGGCTCAGTCAGATTGGAGTGAAACCCAGCAGATCTAGGTGTAGCCTTGCTGATGGGATATTTGAGAAGACCCGACAATGGCTTGGACAGTAAAGATGCAGGCTTTGGTTCAGGGAGCAGGTGGGGAGAGAGCGGCTAGTTGGAGTCATTGCTCTATTCCAGGCTGTCCCCACCAGCATGTGCAGTCCAGGAACTGCAGTGGGGGTGGAGAAGCTGGGCCCACACGTGTGCACTGCCTAGCACCCTCTACTGGACCTTTGGAAGTGTGGGCACATCAGCAAGCAGCTGCCCACTGTGAACACTCCTGGACCCTCTGCCCCAGGGTTGCCTGCATCTGCCCTGGGCCCTGAGCTGTCTGGCCCAGTGCTAAGGGCTAGGTAACCCAGAAGCCTCATGCTGGCCCCTGGCCCTTCCATCCTGGGCAGGTGCCAAGACCCAGATCCTGGTGCTGGGCTTGGCTAAGAACCACATCCGTTCCAGTGTCTGTTCCTGAAGATCCAGCTTGGAGCAACCTGGGAGGAAACTCCTGGGACCTGGGGCGGGGGGGGGGGGGTGAAGGTTCACTAAAGGCTGGGGGGGAGCTGCTCTAGCCTGGGTCTCTCAGTCACCTTGCTTTCTCAAAACAAAATTCCAAATGCTCAGATGACCTAGGAATGCACCTGGGCCTACTAGTCCTTGGGTGTCTCCCAGTCCACTCTGTAGAAGGCATTCTCATGGAAGGATATGGAGGGTTGGTGTTCTCAGTGTCCTCCAGAGCAGAGAATGGAGAAGGCCCCCTAAGCACTGTTCCAGGGAGCCCCAAGAGGAGCAAAGGAGTGTTGTTTAATCTGTACTTTGGCTGGCTGGAGGTTGGTGCTGAGCATGGCTGGCTCTGGGCTTTGCAGGCTCTCCCTTCCTTCCTTCTCCTCTCTTGCTCTCCTTGCCCATGCGGATGCCCCTTCCCTGCCCTGCACACCTACCCTGCCTGGCCTGGCTTGTGTGAGGCTGATCTGTCCTGGGCAGAGGAGGCCCAATGCAACCTCCAGGTCCAATGAGGTCAGAGAAGGAGCCCCCACAAAGCACCCTCCCATGCACCCTTGCTCCGTGGGGAGGCCAGGCAGGGAGGCACAGACACAGGCACACAGGGAGACGTGCAGATGCAGGACTTACCTTTGGGGTGCCCCGGGTCGGTGAACTCATACTTCCCCACGCCAATGGTGCGCAGCATCTGCAGCCCATGGGCCGAGTCAGTTGTGGGGGGCCCGTTAGTGGCAGGGGTGCTGTTGGGGAGAGTGGCCGATGGCTGGGCTGGAGGCGGTGGAGGCAGCAGGGGCCCTGCCATATGGCCGTTGCCCACAGCAGTGGGTCCTGGGCGGGCTACCTGCCCCACCCCAGGCAGTGAGGATACGGCCAAGGGCTGAGGGCTGGCATAGAGGGCCTGGGCAGGCATGTTCACCACCACGCTGCTCAGCGGCTGGGAGGGCGGCTGCGGGAGCGAGTAGTGGCCCGGCATCAGCGGGATCTGGGGCCCCACATGGGGAGGCAGCGAGGGGGTCACCCCAATGACTGGGGCCTGGACGTTCACAGCTGGGCTGAAGGTGGGAGGCTGGGCCACTCCATAGGAGTGTGCAATCAGGGCAGGCTGGCTCCCCGCGGCCACCGTGGTCACCCATGGCCCTGTGCCTGCAAGGGAGATGGAAGAAATGTTATCTGTGGGTTACACATTCACTCAGCAAATACTGACATTCCCAGGCCCTGGGTCACAGCCATTACAGCAGTGGATGAGACTTCTCTGTCCAGGCACTCACAGTTTAAGAATCTGTCGTTGTAGCACCTGGCCTAATGTTTTAAGTGGGTATGAACACACAGCTCTAGGGCTTACAAGGAAGCAAATCTGCCAGGGAGAGATGAGAAGCAACAGATCGGAGAGAAAAAAGAGAGACCTTCAAAGAGACATGAGTTCAGATCTCTGCCATGCCCCAGAAAGATGCTCCTTGAGCCTCCTTCTCATCTGTGAAATGAGGCAGCCAGAGATGGGGTTGCTGGGCCTTGGAGAGCGCACCAAAGTCTGGATGGGGCCAGGTAATGCATGGTGGGGTCTGGTCAGGAGATGCAGTGTGTGGAAAGGTGGGCAGAGCCCTGCTGGTGAGACCCGATGGGCCCTCAGCTCCTTTGTGCGGCCAGCCTCAGGGGAAGCAGACAGAGCTGCTTTGGCTGCTAGGAGTCCAGACATGGCTCTTGAGAAGTAAAGCAAGGGGCAAGGCCACTGTCCAGACAGCAGAATCTGGGGCCTCAAGCAGAGCTGATGTTGGTGGAACC
This sequence comes from Ctenomys sociabilis, assembly GCA_004027165.1. Lineage (NCBI taxonomy): Eukaryota > Metazoa > Chordata > Mammalia > Rodentia > Ctenomyidae > Ctenomys > Ctenomys sociabilis. The sequence goes on along the minus strand of PVKA01002652.1, from coordinate 85,186 downwards.
TGGGGTCTTGAGAGGGACACCTGAAGACCTGGGATGGGAGGTCAGGCTAGGTCACCTTGGGCTGAATGAGTCCAGTTGGTTTCTGTTGCCCAGATGCTACCTTGGTTTTTGTGATTCCTTTCGGGGGGGGCAGTGCAGGCTGAAGATGGGAAAACTGAGGCAGGAAGTGGGGGGCCTGGAGGCCAGAAGGTGGGGCTTGGAGCACTCTCCCAGAAAAGAGCAAAGCAGCAGCCTGGATAGCCGGGTGACTCTCAACCCCCAAGGGGGCGTTGTTGGCACAGTGGTCCAAAGTGGGGCCAGAGGGTCCTGGTCCTACTCCTTTCCAAAGATGCGGGCCTCACGAGCCAGTGTCCCGGGACACAGCAGACATGATCACACCTGTATTCTGGGCTTGCAGCAAGCACCGATGGGGACATCACAAACGTGCAAAGAGTAGTTATGGCTTACGATGAGAGAGCTTGGGGGAAACAAGGGGGAAGTCATGCTGGAAAGATTCTGGAATGGGCTCCTTAGGGGGACTGTTCCCAACACTGTCAGGCAGCTGAGGCTTCGCCTGGCCAAGGCATGTCCTCTGAAGCCTAGTTCTTCCTAGCACTAGCCAGTGAGCCAGGGAAAACATGCCTCAGGAATTAAGAGCACAGCTGGCAAAGCCCCAGGCATTTGTGGGGTGACCACAGAAATGCAGTGCTTCCCAGGTGATCCATTTATGACAAAGGGGATGCCCACAGGGGACTGAGACCTAAAGGGAGGTTGCTAGTCATGTGCAGCAGGTCATGGTCACCATCGGAGGGATGACATAGATGCTGGGAGCCAGGGAGTGGAGTGAGGGCCCAGAAGGCCAAGGTCCTGCGCATAACTGAAGGGGTGGAACTGCTGCTCCTGCAGGAGGCTTTGAGGGGGGTGAAAGGTGTCTCCAGGTATTTGGAGGAAGTTGGGTGGAAGACTGAGTGTGCTCTGCATAGCCTGGAGGAGGGGGCTGTGGGGCCAGTGGTGGGTGAAAGTGAGGGTGCTGGTGCTGGTCTGCTATAAGAGATGGTGCTCTGCTAGGCTCTGTGGTGCAGCATCCCAGTTCCCTTGGAACCATAGGTCAGGCAGATTTCCCCAGCAGCTGTGGTTCGTGGAAGTTGTTAGGAATCAGTACAGTACTGACATCTGGGAATGGAGCTGATTCACAGTCAGTCCCATAATGTTACTCTCAGACCCTCACTCTCCACTACAAGCAACAGAGAAAGGAACAGACACAGCAGTGCACAGGGAACAACTCCAGGGGCCCTGTCCCACCCCTACCCCAAGCCTGAGGTCTAGGCTTCTGCTGCAGAGTCTGGCGCCCAGCAGCAAGGTGTCTCTACTTGCTGATGAAGTACCCACCTGGATTGTCGCTCTCCCTCATCTGTTTAGAGGGTGGCTCATCAGTGTCCCAGGGTGTGGACTGATTGATGGGCGTCTGTCCCCACCGGATGCTGGTCACCAGTCCCTGGGACTGATTGTCTGATTTGGAGATGCCGGGAGCCTGTGAGAAGCAGATGGGGAGGGTGAGCACAGCTTGGCTGTGGCTGCTGCCCTCAGACCTGTCCTCCCCAGCAGTGACCCTGAGGCCCAAGCTTTGTCCGTTGGACTCAGGGCCAGAGGCAGAGCCCAGGCCACTGGGGAAATTGCAGGGTGCCGGGGCAGACAGCAGCAGCTATGACTGCTGAGCTCCTGCCCATAGGACCCTGAGCCAGTGCCCTTCTCCATGCACCTCCGAGGTCCCCACTGCACCTGAGCACTCTGTATGACACATGGAGCCCCAGACCTCAGATCATCAGTGAGCCACCAAAACACAAGTGCTGCTATATACAGGGTAGGCACTGAGCGGCAGCTGCCTACCTGGCCCAGCCCATGGACATAAGCTGCTTACTAAAATTCCCAAGGAGATGGCAAAGTGCTCGCTCTGCCAGGTGCCAGGTTCCCTGAGGGTTCACATGAAGGTTGTTTCATGCTCCCCTCCCTGCTTCCACACCAGGTGCTGAGGTCTGAGGCTCTCATAGAGGAGCGGGAGTTGAGGGTCATGGAGTGAACAGCTCAGACCCTGTCCTCAGGCAAGTGGGGGACCCTGGGCTACTCAGACAGGCGGGAGTCTGCTGCCAGAGCTTGCACTTTCATTTTGATCTATAGATTAACAGAAATAGGAGCCTACAGTGAAAGCACCCACTGGGACAGTGCTGGCCTCCCAAGTTATAGCCTCACAATGAAATATTACACAAGCACTAAGAATCTCTTTACTAGAAATTCTTCAAGAGATAGCAAAACACTTCTGCTGCAAGATCAATGAGGAAAGCCATAAAATGACACAGGAGTCCTCCCTTTCTAAACATCTTGATGGCAAACAATATGTGCAGGAAGGAAATTGCCAAAATGTCAGCCAGGTTGTTATCCTTGGGTGATCATATTTTGGGTAGCTTCTATTCTCTTTCATCACTTTCCTGTAGTTACTACATTTTCTACTATACCAGATTTACAATAAGCCACTAAAACAAAACCTGAACACACACTGGAGAGGTGGGATGGGATGCCTGTGACGTGAGGGGCTTGGGCCTCAGGGCGGGTGGCTTTGGGAGAGTGGCCGCAGCTCCCAGGAGCTGATTCAGGCAAGATGGGATGAGGGGCAGAAATGGCTGCCCACTAGGGACAAAGATAAATGGAAGAGAAGTGAGGGCCACCATCCTCATGACTGCTGACAGCATCTGGCTCAGGAACACAGCTGTTGGAGGTGCAATCCCCGCCTGTAGCCCTCAGGGTGCTTCTGGTCCTGGGCCAGGCCGGAGGAGGAGGTGCGGGAGGGCGGGCTGAGCAGCACTCCGGGGGCTTTGTGGCCTGTGCAGGTGGTCCCCAGTGCCTACGCCAGGCCTGCTGGAGGTGCGGGACTGGAGGCCGTGTGCAGCCGACTGCACCAGGCTGCGCTTTACCTCTGGCTGCTGTTTTGAGAGCAGAGCCCAAGACAGGGAAAGAGGACTCTCCTGAGAAAAGAACAATTCCACCTGCAAGCATCCTTAACCCCACCCTATTTCTGTCCATGGGGCAGGTGGGAACGGGGTGTCTGGAAATTTAACCAGGCTCACTAGTAGTTTGAGGGAACAACAGCAAGGCATCTCCAGCATTCTCCAAGTAGACAGCTTCGACAGGTGTCTGGCCTGAAGAGAGAAGCCATTTATCCCTTCTGCAGCCCCCTCTGTTTTTCCAGGTCTAGGGGCCGGTTGGGTTCACAGACACAGAGACTGCATTCGTGGGCATCAGAAGCATCTGAGGAGGAAGGATTCTGGGCTGTGTTCTAATCTGGGGCCTGTTGGGTTGTGGGTGGGAAAGTGAGCCACCTTTGCAGGCAACATGAAAAGTCCTCCTGCCAGAAGGGGGCGCCGTAGCCCCACTCTGCTGCCTGGATCCCCAAGAGCCAGGTTTTCAGAGCCTTCCTACTCCCCCCATTTATTTCTGCCTTGCTGGCTCAGCATGACATCTTGGCAGGAGAGGGAGGGTTCTGGAAACTTGCCCTGGAAGGGCCATCCTGCCCGGAAAGGTGGGTGGAGTCTGTCTTCTCTTTGAGGCTGGGTCACCAGGTTCTGTGCTCTAAAACTTCAAGACTTCCAATGTTTGCCCTAAAATTAGGGAAGTTTCTACAATGGAGAAACCCCAGATCTTTGTGCAGCCTGTAGCTCAGCTCCCTGCTTCTGAAACTCCAGTTCACTTGCTCACTTGAGCCTGTCTGATCCTTGGGCAAAAGAGTACAGGGCTCAAATTCTGCATCATGCACTGGACAGGGCAGGGGGTACACGGGGTGCTGAGGCTCAGCCCTGCCCTCAAGCGCTGTTCCAGTGGATGCAGAGCTCAGGTGTACAAGCGCAGGGTGGTGCTGTACAGTAGTGGAGCTTGGGGTGTGTGGAGACAGAGCTGTGGGCACGGAGATGGGGAGGGAGACGAGGAGCTGCACCAAGCCTGTTTGCCTGTGCCTTTCATGAATGCTGCAAGTGCTTGCTTATGTACAGAAAAGCAGCTCTGTGAAGAGAAGGAAAACAGTCTCTTTTTTGTTGTTTGCACAGGTAAGATAAATAAGACTCATATTCTACCCTGTGCTTGCCACATCTGAGGCTGTCAGCAGCTCACAGTGAAATTTTTGTTTTATTAGGATAATGATAAGTCTTTTCTCTACTTCCACTAGAGCAATGCTATTGGTGTTGGGTTTTGTTTTCTGAGGTCCCCAGGCTCCAGGTGATCTGTGAAGTGGGTGACTTGACCAAGGCCCTTCCACTTCCACGGGTTCCAGGTGTCAGATTCTGGAGGGTTCCGGGATGTATTGACCTGTGGTGCTAGCTCTGAGCCAGTCCCAGCTGACCCTGCCTTTCCGCAGTCCAGGACCCCATGGCTCTAGGACTCCTCACAGGGAATCCAGTCCCCTGCCCCCAGCCCAGTGCTCAAAAGTGGGCTTCCTACCCAGGGGCAGAGCTAAGGCTCCCCCTTTTGCCATCATCTGTGACAGGGAAGAGACCAGAACTCTCAGCCTTTCTCCAGTATTTCCATGGGTTCTGCTCCAGCAACACAATGGCACTTGGCAGGGAGAGGCAGACCAAAAGCACCTCCCCTGCCCGGCCTGCAGAGTAGCCCTATCTGCCCATCATGGACCCAAGCAGGCTTCTCTTGCCTTCTCTTTAATGAGATGCTAATGGGATGCATCATTAACACAGCAGCTTTTTAAACCCAAGCTCTTGTAACTTCTCAAAGGTCACGTTTTTATAGTGGCTGACAGCATCCTGCTTCTTTCAGTGACGGAAGAACACTAAAGACACAGGTCCTTTATAGCTGCAGCTCTCTGAACCTGCAGCACAGGCTGAGGGTGCTGCTGGCCTCACCTCCCATCATTAGCAGCCTGGCTGGACTGCACTGTGCCATCTTAGGGGAACCATTCCATGTAGCCCAGAGAGCTGCTCCCAGACTGTAAAGGTGCCTGGCCAAGGGGGAAAAGGAGGGTGACACCTGGAGCAGAAGCAGAAGCACTTGAACTCCTGCAGAATGCCGTGTTCATCAGGCTGTGCATGCATGGGCTTGCCCTTGCCTGAGAGGCTGCTTTGTGTTAGTGTGTTTGTCTGCAGAGAGTGATTTTCTCTGCCTTTGCTCAAAAGGACCATTCAGATTAGCGGCATCTGGGCCGTCAGGGAGGGGTGAGAGCAGAGGTGTAGGCCCCAGAGACCCTGGGCCTTGCTCTTCTTGTCTCTACTCTCTGCGTGATTACAGCATTCAACACACGGCCCAGGACCTTGTGCCTGGCCTTGTCCTGGAGCTGGGCTCCACCATGGCAGCCCCAGCACTGTGCCTGGCCCAGTAGGTACCCAACCCGAGTAGGTGCCCAGGGGATGCAGGCTTGACATCAGGCTGGCTGAGCACAGTGTCGGCCAGCAGGAGCAGCAGTGTTGCTTCATATTCAGTGAATGAATGAGTGGACACTTGGAGAGAGTATGTTTCAGGAAGTGAATGGTGCGGCCACCAAGTAGGGCCATGAAATAGTGCCATTCCCCTCATTAGGGACATGAGGTTTCCAGACTGTGGGGACTCAGGCTGGGACCCAGTACCCCTGTCCATGAGGTTGGTGGGAGGCCTGGCAGACCCAATCCACTGCCTGTTCTCTAGGCATCAGCTCCAATGTGCCCAGGTATGGGGACAATGGTGTGAGGGGCTGAGGGTGATTCTTGCCTCTGTAACCAGGGGGAGGTGAGAATAGCTTGGAGATGCTGAACAGCATTTCTGTTTTTGCCCATGGAGGCAGGAGAGGGTGAACCACTGGAGCCTGGAGGTCAATGAAAACTTCCAGGAACAATGGGCTGATGTTGGCCGTAACATCTGGGCAGGATTCTGTATAGCAGAGGGACAGGGACTGAGTTATCACTGAAGGGCCTTGCAACAACTTGTCATTTCCATCCAGCCTGATCACACCTGACAAGTTGGCTCCAGGGTCTCTGTGGGAGGACAGTGGTGCCTGTATCCATGACCTTCTCCTGCCCAGAAGAGGGACCTGCAGGACTTGATACCCTGTCACTGTAGGAGCAGCAGAGGAGACAGGGCTGCCTCAGCTGAGCACTGCAGAACCCAGCACATCCCTTGCCAGGCCCACAGTTACAGCTGTGACCCTTTCTCCAGGGTTCCTAGGGCTCTACTCCCTTGGCCTCTGTTCTTACTGTGGGACAGAGCATTGCTAGGCAACTGAACTCAGTGACAGTCAGGGTCCCACCCAGGATGGACTTGTCACTGGTGGGATGCAGAACGCCTGCACCAGGAATTGCAAGGACCACACAGGCTTGGAGTGAGACTTAAGGCACAGGCCTGTGACGCTGTGGCACTCTTACTCTTTAAAAGAGGGACTGGTGCTGTAGACAAGGAAAGGTGGCAGGCAAGACCAGATGAGGGAAAATGGACAATCAAAGCTGCAGAGAGGAAGACTGTACTTCCATGCTAAGGAGGCCCTAGCCTTTGGCACAGGCCTGCACTTCTGGTCAGGCAAAGCACGAGTAAGTACGCAGGCCTGGGACTTGTGACAAAATGAGCATGGCAGGTGACTCCTACACTGGTCATGGGCATGTCCACAGCTTCAGTCTGGGTCTCTTGGAACCTGCAGGCCAGACTGGTGAGTGGCAAACACAACCAAGGGACTATGCCATGGGCTCCACAGAATTGTCCAGGTGTGTCTGAGTTCTTGGGAACAAACTTATAAGATATTAGAAAAATGCTGTTCAAAACCACTAAAAGAGAAGAGCAAAAAGGAGTGTGCATATGTGTGTGCAGTTAACTGTGTATATAGTAAAATAACAAAAGATCAAACAGTCAGTCTGCCTGTTGGTCACACATCCACGGATTTATCTGCATTGCTCTGCGCTCTGTGCTCTGCAGAAGATCAGGGCAGCATAAGTACTGGAGGGACTGTGAGTGCACAAATGCTAGAACTAAAGTTAGTGCACCTTCTCCCTGAGCCACCCCAGATGGGTGGTGGAGTACCAGAGTCTAGAGAGAAAGCTGAGAAACTCCAAGAACCACACCCCTGGGTAACAGATCCCACAGCACTCTGACCTTGATCTGCAGCTTGCTTTAGGTGTCAGGACTCCCTGTAATACCTTTCACTCATCCCCTTCAGCAGCTCTGGAGCCCCTTGTGATAAGGGGTGCTGATCTGGCCTGGGCCCCTCCATGGACTTTTGGATGTTCCTAGCCCCTGTGCATTGTGAACACTCTTGATCAGAAAACCTGCCTTGCTGTTTTTTTTTGCAGCAAGGACTTGGGGATGTGACCTGTCCCTCTGTCACATAGCCTGGAAACTGAGCCATTGGAGGAGGTAGCACTACCCCATGTCATGTGGACACTGAAGCCCACAGGCTCGGGGACACATGGGTAGGTGGGGGAGCTCTAGCTTCTTCGGCCCAGCATGAGTGGCAAGTGATGTCATTTTCTTGTTCTTATTCTAGAGGGCTATCATTGCCAGGGCTCTTCAGAGAACAGCAGAAGCACTTGAACTCCTGCAGAATGCTGTGTTCATCAGGCTCTGCATGCATGGGCTTGCAGGTGTCCATGGCTGGCAAAGTGAACAGGGCTCAGACCCGTCAGCCACCAGGCCTTGCAGTGCTCTGGGGAAATCACCTCGCAGCAGTTGCTAGCTCCAGGACCGAGCATAACTGGGCAGGCCTTTTCCTGCAAAGGCTGGAAACACACTGAAGGTCTTCCTGGTGCTCAGGTTCTTCCTGGTGTTGGTGATGGAGTGTGCACATCACTTAGGGGTGCTCACGCACAATGGCGAAACCCCACAAAGGCCACCTTTACAGGAGTGGTGGTCCACGGGGAGTATTCAGGCTTGGGGAGGAGATCGTTCAGTACCTTCAGGATTTAGATTAAGCCATGAGTCTACTTTCAGACTCCTAGGCTTTTTTAGTGCAGGCAGCTCATCATGGAACATACTGAGTCCAAGAAGGCAGTCAGTGTGTCCGGCCACCAGCACCGCCAGGACTGCTGGGGTCTCCAACGCCAGTGCATGGAAGTTGCACCTTTGGGAATTATCAGGATGGGAGGTATCTGGAGTGTCCAGAGGTTCTGGTTCAAACATGTGCCTTTTAAACGAGACAACAGAGAGGCACCATGGGGAGCGGCCCCAGTGTCTGTGTCCCTGTCCCCAGGCCCATCCCTCCAGCCTGGAGTGTCAGGGGTTGTAGCTACTCATACTCTCATTTTGACAGATTTTTGAGGTGTTGCTCACGTGGCTCCTAGGAGCCAGCTCCTTGAAGAGGCCACTTGCAAGGACTCTTGCTCTGGAAGCCTCGGCTTCAAGGGGTCAGAAGGGATGCCAGACGCTGACAGGCGTGCAGGCTGTAAATCTGTGGCTCCCAGCCTCTTAGTTCTCATTTCCTGGTTGCTACTGAACAACTACAAATAAGAAGATAATTGCAGTTAAATCCTCACTTGGCTCTGGGCGAGGGTCTCCCGGGCCCCTCCTGCCCTCATTAACCAGGCAGGCCTTTCCTGGCCCCAGCCGGGCTCTCAGTCTCCTTGTAGAGCCCCACTGAGATGTGGTCCAGGGCCCAATGCAATTTCTAATAATACTGACCAATGATGTGTTAAATTGAGACACTTCTGGCTCGTGTGCCGGAAACCACACGATGGTTTAAAGGACCAGTGCTTACCTCTCTCTATCAATTTGCTGCTAAATTACTGCTTTTGGAGCAACTTAAGTAATTCTTTATTTAAATTTTAATTTCAGTCTTGTCATTTTAAATATATATTGAGAGTCCAATCATATTACAGAGTATGGTGATGTCTCCGAAGGTAACAGATCCTGCAGGGAGCCTAGGAGGTGGGGCCTGGTGCATGATGTGTTAGGTTGGTGGAAGGAGGGGCGACGGGGAGGGGAGACAAGGTGGGGAGGATTGGAACTGCAGAGGCCAGCCAAGCCCCAACCCTGCTCCGGGACCTCAGGCTCCTTGTGTAGCCCTAGGACCATCTATAAATGCTTTAACCTGAAACTACGGAGCACCTTCTGTTCCTGGGACACCTGGAGTATCTGGGCTATAAGGGCTTGGATGACTGTCCTCAGTCCAACAGTTCACATTTCCTGACCCCCTCCCAGGAAATGCATGCACACAATCTGATTTCCTTCCATAAGGAAGTCAGCATTCTTCTCTCCATTCTAAGAAGGGCCAGCCAAGTTCATTAAAACCTAGGACTTTAACCTGTGTCTGTTCTAGGTTGTTTTGTGTTTCTGTAGCGAAACACCCCATGCTTCCTGTGTTACAAAGGGGTTGACTTAGCTCTCAGTTCTGAAGACTGAAAAGCATAGTGCTTACAATCTGCCTTGCTCTCAAGAGGGACTTGTGCGGATGACACCCTAATGGCAGGGGTGGATGGAGAAGATGTCACGTGGAAGACAGGAAGCAAGAGATGGTAGAGGAGAAGCTCAGCTCACTCTTACAACAGCCTGCTCCTGAGGAGGTGAATTGACTCCTGCCAAACCTGACTTCTCCCTGCAGTCAGCATCATCCCCCATGAGGGTGGCCCTATCGCCTAGTTGCCTTCTTCTCAGCTCCACCTCTTAAGGGTTCTACCACCTGGACCCTGCTGCCCTGGACTGAGCCTTTAGCATGTGTGCACCGGGGGAAAAGCCATGTTCAAGCCACATGCTGTCCTGAGACTTTCAGCTATACCCTAGGATGGTGACAATGGTCCCTGTCCCTGTCTTCAGGTGGTCCCTGTGGGATAACTTTTTTTTTTTTTTTGATACAGGGTCTTACTACACAGTTTGGACTCCTAGTGGTTCTCCTGTTTCAGCCTCCCCAGTGCTGGCATTACAGGTATGCGCCACCAAGGCTGGGTGTGGGGCCAGGATGGCATGCCCAGGTTTCCAGGGCTGGTATGACATGCAGTACCAGGGATCGAACTCAGGGCTTTGCACTTGCCAGGCAGGCACGTATGCCATTGAGCTATCTCCTCAGCCTGACTGACTCTAGGTGGGCTTTGTCATCCTGAGGCTGCCTCTATATACCCTGCTGGGGTCTTACCAACAGTCCTGTCCCCTGTAGTCACATGAGCACTGGTGCCAGCCCCTTTCCTCCATTGGGTCCAGCCCACCTGGGCCTTCTGCTGATTCTGATAGTGCAGTGGGGTTGGAAAGCTGGATCCAAGGTCATGGCTTCTCTCCCAGCCTCAGACCCCAGCCCAAGTCACCACTGGTGTCTTCTGCCAGCCCCTGCCACTGTGGCCTGGGCCAGCTCCTCAGCCTCAGACCAGGGCTGCACAGCTGGACACATGCACCCACTCCTCGGCTGGCCGTACGCTGCCGGGCTCCCTTGTGTCACCATCTCTGGCACTGACTGTATCACTGGCTTCTTCCCTTTGGCTTCCCAACACTGAGGGCTGAGAATAATCTTTGGCTGCCTCACCTGCCATTCCAGAATCCCTTCCTTCATGGTTGTTCTTCCCGGGACTGCAACTCTTGCCACTCATCGCTGGCGTTCCGCCCCCTTGCCCGCTTTTCCCCTCTGCTGCGCGTCAGTGAATCCAGCTCTCCCACCAACCCGAGCGACATCTCCCCATCTTCTCCCTCCGAGCCCCCCTTCTGGCTTCCTCCCTCCTCCTTGAAGCTCCCTTCTCTGTGTTTCTGCCTTTCCTAGTTCTCCCCCTATGGTCCCATCGGGGACCCTTCCCGTGCTGGATTTTCCTACCCTCTTCTCAAACTCAGCTCAGGCCCCTTCTGTCCCTCTCTCCCACCTGTTTGTGTCTTCTCTTCTTTCATGATTATTTTTCTGATAGGAAACACCTGCATGGTGGCCATTACATTTGCCAGAAACTAGCTTTCGATAATATTCTGGAGGTACAGTTGCTTTTCCTTTTCCAATATCAAAGCTGATTCCTTGGAGACATTTATGCTTAAAGTTCAGCACAGATGGCCCCCCTTGCAGACAGAAAGCCATGCGGACGGGCTGCTTTTGTGCCGTGCTCCTGCTTGTGCCCTGTCCACGTCCCTAGCCCCTTGCTCCAAACCCCCTCCCAATGGATGGGCCTTGTGGACAAAAGAAATGATAAATCTGGCAGAATCTCACAACTCTAAGCTTTCAACTTTCCTCTAACAACTTTCAACCAAAAACTTCTTAGTCCTATTTCCAAGTAACTTTTCATCCATTACAAAACCCACAAAATTTTCAAAGGGGCTTTGAAATAAGATCACCGAGGAAAAAAAGCCCATCACAAATGAAAGTCTTTGAAAAGAAAGAGTCCCTTTCCTGGGCTGCAGTTCCCCTCTGATACATTTCCCTTTTATTCTTTGCAAGGTGCAGGGCAGGCCTGGCCCTCAGCAGATACCTGTGATGTGCCCGAGCGAGGGGCCTGGACAACACGTGGACACGGGGGAGTGCTGGGCAGCTGCTGTGGTGCTGGGCTGGGCCTTTCATCCCCCTTCAATCAGCTCTCACAGCGCCCCCAACAGCCAACGAGTGCCTCGTAACCCCATACTCTGCCTGTTTCCATTCACCTGCGCACTGGTGACATGTGGCTTCCTCTCCAGCACCTCTGCTGTCATCTTTCTTGTTGCCAGTGTGGGCGGGTAGGTAGCTGCGGACAGGGCAGCCCCTTCCCTGGCCTTTGATGGGACACTTCCCAAAGGCTGGCCCTGTCGGCAGTGGCTTGGGACCATCCCTCACCTTCCCTGGGTCCAGCTTTAGACTCTCAGCTGCACATTTGACAACACCCACTCCTGGAAGTCTTTGTTATGTTCAGATCTGAAATCTACAGTGAATCTGCCGAGAAGGCTTCTGTCCAGGACAGCTACGCCAAGTGTGAATGAGGGAATATCCTTGGGGGTGGTTCTCGGAATGTAGTGCGTACCTCCTGATCAGGGCCAGCCCTCAGAGGCCTGCACTAGCTCTGCACCAGGGTATGGGGCCTTCTCGACTTGGCTCCCACCCACCCCAGGGAGGTAGCTGGCTTTTTAGGAAAGCATGGCCAGAGGCCCTCCTGTTCCGCATCCTCCTCCCAGGGGACATTCTAGGATCAGCTAAGCCCTCCTTGTGTGCAGGACCCGTCCTAGACAGGAGGACCCACATCAGGCTCCCCCGCTCCATCCACAGCTCTCTCCATGGTCCCTTCTTCCAGAACCTCCTAACCTACCTACTCGTCTCTCAGCATCCTCCCTTTTCTCCCCTCAACAGAACATTATTGCTATTTTTTATTATGACCAAAGACTCGCTGGGGAGAGGGAGCGGCCTCAGTTCTCAGACCTCCTGCATGTGACTCACATAGCACCAGCGCCGAAAGCTCCCAGTCGGGGAGAGCTCGACTCCAGTGCTAAGCGACACAACCCTGACACAGCCGTCCTTGGCCACCTCATTAGAGGCCTAACAAGAGCGGGCACTTGTGGCAGACTCACACCGAGGGGCGGGCAGGACAAAGAAGCAAACAACGAAGCACGCATGTCGTAGTGAGGTGGCTTCTCAGATGTAAGCTCAGCTGGAAGAGCTAAGATAGTTTCATTACAGGGATTCCAAGACTCCCCACAGCAGGTCTGGGCCTGAGTGTGCGTCTCGGGAGCCGAGGCCACTTTCCACGGCAGTGAGAGGCCCACCGGCTTGCTGGGACTGACCAGAAGCCCACAAAGGGGGGCTCCGTTTTCATTTCCCAGCTGGCCGGTGCTTGCAGGGTCTGCTTTCTTCCTACTCAGTCTGTCTGTAATGACAACATTGTGTGGCCAAGAAGGTCCCTGGGGAGAGGAGCTATGCTCCTTCTGCTCAGAATGGAGGTGGCGGAGGTGGTGTTGGTGGGGAAATGGCACCATTTGGCCCATCTTCTTAGGCTTTGGGAAGCCTGGTAGGCAGATGGCTTCCGTCTACACTCATGGTGGTGCCCGCAGACAAGAGGGACAGCGACAAAGTCTTAAGAGCGCCATGACCAGTGGGGCTGGAGAGGCAGATCTTTTTGTGGCAGGATAGACAGGCTCTTCCTCAGGGTGACACTGAGGGGTGAGTAGCTGGGCCCGTGTGTGCCAGTGCTGGGTGGCCAGGGCAATGTGAGGCTCTGGTCCTGTCCTGAAAGATGGTGGGCAACCACATGCCAAGGTCCATGCAGGGACCAGTAGGGAAGGAGATCGTATGTAGGCTTTCTGTCTAGGGGAGGCAGAGGGACCCCAGAAAGAGGGCTTCCACTGATGCCCTTCCTCAGCAGGGGCCCCGGCCACCTGCACCAAGCTTTTATCTCTTCACTTCGGAGAGCAGTGTTGCCTGGCTATCTCATTCCATCCACCCTGCGCTGGGCTCATGATCTTTCATTGTACCACCCACCCATCCACCTGCCCGCTCACTCAACGCGTCCTGAGAAAGTGTTTTGTGCTGGACACTCAGTCAGGAGCATTCTGAGGCTCTGGGGACTCATACTCCTAATAGCTGGTATCAAGTGACCTTTGGGCTAAGAGATCCTTCTTCTTCTTTTTTTTTTTTTTCTGAACTGGGGATTGAACTCAGGCCTTTGCACTTGCCAGGGAAGTGCTTATTCCACTGAGCCATCTCCCCGGCCCCTAAGAGATCCTCGAGTTGTCCCTCTCTGTCCCTCATTGTCTTGGTCAGCTCAGGCTGCCATAACAAAATAGCACAGAGCTGGGTGTGGTGGCACACACCTATAATCCCAGCACTGTCAAGGCTGAGGCAGGAGGATCTTAGCAAGTTCCAGACCAGCCTGAGGTCAAGGCCAGCTAGAACTGTGTAGCGAGACCCCTTTCCCACACACAAACACAAAAGACAAAATAGCATAGATTGTGCAGTTTAAGCAACAGTAATTTATTTCCTATGGTGCTAGGGGCTGGGGCATCCGAGCTCAGGGTACCAGCATGGCCAGGTTCTGGTGAAAGCCCTTCTCCTGTCTTGTAGAAGGCTAGCTGTTTCTCTATATTTTCATGGAAAAAAAAAAAAAGGATAAAGACCTCTTCTTTTAATGGGGCACTAATTCTACTCAGGGGGTCCCCACCCTGTTGACTTCATCTAAACTTTACCTCACCAATGATTACCTATGAACTCAATCCATGAATGCTGGGGGACAGAATTCAGTCTGTGACACCCCCATGTAGGTGATGTGGGCAGTGGGTGCTCATTATGACCTCTGAATATCTGTCTGCTTGTTGTTTCTCTGGCTCCAGCCTAGCTAGTGAACCTCAGGCTAGGAGATACCCACAGACCTGCCGGGTGTGCCAATCAGCCCTCCCACCAGCCTGAACTCTCATTTTCAGATGATTTGATTCCTCCCCTCCCCTTACATCATAATCTCCATGATCTCGAGTCTTTCCTGAATGCTGTTGAAAGCCTTGTTGTATTTATCTCTGGAGAATCCGCCATGCCCCTGTGCAATTTTCCATTGTCATGGTTCATTTTAAGCTCCTCTAAGGCTGTTGGCCACTCTTATGTTCAGAAATAGCTTGTTCCACTTAATAAGAGCACTTACATATGCAGACACGAGAAGTTTCCTTCGCTTGCTGCTAAACATCACCGTAAGTGGGGTGAGTTACACGCCCTGCTTGGTTGTGAGGCCGAACACAGTCATGTGGAAAGAGGGAGATGCTCAGAATGGAGCCTGAGCAGGATCAAAAACTTCAGTGAAAACCCAGCTGACCTGCTGCTCCTGTGTTTCACTGCATCCGTGACACCACCAGGTCTCCTGCAGTCACTTGCCTACTTCACAGTGTTCAGAGCTCTGGCCTGGTAGCTGGACATTCTGGATTTGGGGTCTGCCCCACCACAACATGGTCTTGGGATCTTGCCTAAGTCGTCTTATCTTTTTGAGCCCCTGCTTCTCTCCTTCATCTACAAAACAAGCCAATCAGTCCCTCCTTTAAGCCAGATTTCAGCGAAGAGTGCAATCACCAGTGCTGCACCAGGCAGGGGGCTCAGCACATGGCAGCTGTCATTAGCATCAGGGGACCCAGGAACTCAGGAAAATTAAGGAGCCCTTCTCAAGAAGGCTAAGCCAAGCCAAAGATGTAGTCTTTCTTCTGTGTCTGTTTTTCTGCACCGCTGTGGCCAGCCACCGCCCTACCCCTGCCCACACACCCTCTACATCAAGAAAGGACTGAGGAATAGAAAGCAGGTTAAGTTTCCCTTTAGAAATCTGCATCTGTGGGGAGCCCTGGGGTTCAGGTCCAGGTCAAAGGCAAGGATGCCACGGCCCCTGGTGGCCCCGGGCTGAATTGCAGGGTGAGCATACAGACCCAGGTGGTGAGAGCAATGTCCCAGGGTTTCTGTGTATCTTCACCTTACAGAACTACAATGAAGAAGCTAGAGTTCAGCTGACTGGTGGATAGCGGCATAGGACTGTGAGGGGTCAGCTGGGTCCTGAATTAAGCCCCTGCTAAAACAGCCACTGAATCAGGCTCTGTCCTATCCTGCTCTGAACCTCATCCTCTCAGCACCCATAGGCTTGTTGGCCCCTAAAAACCCCTGAGCTTAGGAGATCAGAGGCCTGAGCATTGTGGTCTACAAGTGCCCCAGAGATGGACAGTGCAGGCAGTTCTTGTGACAGCCTCAAGTGTGCAGCTGTCCTGGAGCACATCGTCAGGTGCTTGCCAGGGCTTGCTTGGGGGCCACCCTCCCTGAAAACTGATTTATAAACACCCAAGTAAGGACAGCACCTTTAGCAATTTTCATCCGGGCTGAGTGCAGTACCAGTTCCTGGGGAGTAGTTTATATATATAGCTGAGGTCGGCAGCAACTGAGGTGGGGGAATCTCACAACTCAACCCTGGTCCCCAAAACCTGCAGCTCCCTCTCCTGTATCTCCCTCCTGAGTACGGCTCCAACCCTTCCAGCATGCTCTACAGCCCCCGTGAGCATGCCACACACCTTCACACGTGCACAGTGCCCACGTGTGCGCAGAGGACAAGTAGCTGGCAGATCCTGTCTGTCCCATGGACTCTTTTCTTCTCCAGTGGCACCAAAACACAGGATCCTCTAGGGCCACCCTGAGCTTCCCCTCCCAGACACTTTTTTCTAAATCAGTTTCCAATCTGACTCATTTCAGTTTTAAAACAAGAAAAACGTCAACAAACATGATGCAGGGAAACAGATGGTAACAATTACAGGAGGGAGAAAACAGAGCCTGGCTCTCCAAGGGGCAGGCAAACTCGATGTTCCCAAGACGGTGGCTGAGCTCCTTCTCCATCCTGCCTGGCCGGCTACTGTGTGAACCTGTGCGGCCCGGGTTCCTCCCCACCGCTAGGGCCTGGCCAGCACTGGAGTGGCCCAGGGCTGATGCACCACCAGGCGGGTCCGCTGGAACTTGGCGCAGGCCTGCTCCGCAGGGAGGGAAGGAAAGACACTGTCAGCCTCCCATGAGCCAGATCCCCTCAGAGGCCTTTGAGCTGTGGGACACCATTTTCCCCAACCTCAGAGCCTGCCTGTGGCCAGCCGTGCCACACTAGCCACCTGCTAACGATGCAGAAGCTTGTTGCTCACGCCAGACCCAGAGTTCCTGAGGATGACTTTTCTCAGTCTGCATGGGGGTGTTAAGAGCTGAGTGCTGGAGCCAGGCTGCTGGGTTAAGTCTAAATTTTGTCACTTAGAAGTGAGGAGAGCTGGGTTGAGCTAAGGGGCCTCTTGGTGCCCTTCTCACCTCATCCTGAAAATGGAGGTAATTCCGGGGACCACGGATTAACTTGGGCAGAGGGCCCTGCAGGTGCTGTGGGCAGAAGCCCGGGTAGCTGCTGCTCCTCGCGCACAGGGCTGGCTTTCTGCCTGCTCATGACGGTGCGTGGGCCATTCCAGAAGGGGGCGCCACGCTCCACGCCAGGATGTGTTCTATTGATAGCAGCGGCGGTTTGAGGGTCTGGGAGCATTCGGCCAGAGTCTGGGGTTCCCAGGGAGTTTGCTATGCTCTGTCCTCCTGGACCATTTTGTGTGGTCAGAGTGGGGCAAGGATTCTATTTTCTAGCATATCAGATGGGAGATCAGTCAGGTAGGAAACCAGGGGCATTCCGGGGGAACCAGGGATTGTCGCGGGGAAGCCATCCCACCCTGGCCCTGTGTGTCCAGGAGAGGTTTCTAGGGAAGGAGGCTGAGTGCAGATTGCCAGGACACTTGTGCAGGCATAAGAGAGTGCTGGTGTGCAGTGTAGGCATGGCTGCTGGCACAGAATACAGGGCTGCGCAGGAAGGGCTGATGCCTCTGAGCCTCAGTTTCCCCGTGTGCACAGGGCAAAGCACAGTCCTCTGCTTGCAGGACTGCTGTGGGTCTCAGGAGGTGCGTGCCACAAGTGCCCGCCAGCTCCTCACACAGCCTGGCGTTCAGGGCACAGGTGTAGTGCCGCCGCCTTTCGGGTGGGATTCTCTTCTGCGTGTCTCTTCTCACACACACTCACAAGCTTGACTGAGGCAGAAATGGTCCCCAGTGCACTGCTGAGCACACTGTCCCCACATCGGCACCCCGCAGTCCACACACAGAGGTTGTGTCACACACACCCTGTATCTACCCGTGTTCCCTCCCATGGTCCCCAGTGCACTGCTGAGCACACTGTCCCCACATCGGCACCCCGCAGTCCACACACAGAGGTTGTGTCACACACACCCTGTATCTACCCGTGTTCCCTCCCAAGGGCCGGCCCCCTCTTTCCTCTATTAGCCCAGACACTCCTTGGCTTCTGGGGACTGCTGGGCTGCTGCTCTGTCCTGAGCACTGACAAAAGTAGGAAGGGTGGGTGCGCCTGACCCCTCTGTCTCAAGGGCTGGCCACACCAGTGTGTGTGCGGCAGCGTGACTGTGTGCTTCCTGTGGAGAGGGCAGCTTTCTGCAGCACATTGCTTTAGCAGCTCCCTCTGTTTATCTTAAAACACATAAACACCCTGCCTGCTCTCCAGGGGGCTTGGCATCTTTCCGCTTTTACTGTGCACATTTTATCTTCTGGGGAGTCTGTCCAGTTAGCACCATGGTGCTGTCCTCTCCTCTCCTCTCCTCTCCTCTCCTCTCCTCTCCTCTTTTGTCCTCTCTTGTTCTCCCTCTCCTCTTTCCTCCTCCCCTTCTCAGATGCACAGGATCCTATAGTCCTGCCATAACTATTGCCAGCTTCCCCGAGGATAGCCAACTGGGCTAAACTGGATCAGACCTTTCTCCCAGCTGGGTCTCATCTGAAACACAGGCAGCTGACAACAGCAGCAGCAGCTGGTCTTGGCTTGGGTGGGTGCCTGTATTTTCTCCCTAGAGTATCTCATTTAGGTAGGCTGAGATCCTGAGCTATTGCCGCGGGTAGGTGAGACCTGAAAACACAGATGGATGCTTTGCAAGACCACACCATTCCCTGCAAACACTAATCACTGGTCCTTCCCTGCAGGGGAGCAGGGCTCAGAGTGCCTGGGCTTCACCAAGCGGGCCTGTGTGCTTCCTGCTGCCACCCTGTGTACTGCAGAGCCACATCCCTTGCCTCCTGGGCTCAGGTTTCACTCTGGAATCTGACTTTGTCCACATGGGTAGAAGGCCAGTGGCCCTGGCGTACCAGGAGCTGTAGGGTCCTCTTGGACAGCACATGTCCCTCTCAGGGTGTGGCTCCTGCTCTTTAAGAGCTGTGTTTCTGTTTGCCTACAGTTTCCCTTGCGCCTTCTTCTGATGCATAAGATGGATCCCTGCTCCTGCTCCTCACTGTCACCTTTACCCTCCAGGCAGCATATATTCTAATGCCTATCTGGCATCTCTGCCCCGATGTTTTGCCTGCATTTCCAACTCAGCGTGACCCTAGCCGGTTTCCTGAGCTCTTCCATCCTACCTGTGTGCTGTCTCCAAGGCCAGAACTCAGGAAGCAGCCTTAACTGCCCCTAGCCACTCTACTGTTGCCCCTGACTGTCTCTTCATGCAACCTGATCTCCCTGTCCCTCATAGCCACCTTCTACACCCCCCATGTCACCTGCAGGCTCTGTCCTGACCTGTTCTTCGTGTTGTAAAAATAATTTTTCTGAAATAATAATTTTTCTATAGTGTAAACAGGACTGCATCGCTCTCCTTTCCAAACCTCCCTGTCCTGAACAGTCTAAGGCAGTGATGGTGAACCTTGTAGAGCTTTTAGTGATAACAGTCAGGTGTAGCATTTTTATGCCATAGGTTTGCCATCACTGAACCTAAGGCGTAGAGTCTGAAGCCTCAGCGTGGTTTCCCTGGCACCAGTATAAGATGCTAGCCTGGCACTTCATCTTTACCAGCATACCAAGGAGGCTGCTGCTTCCTGCGTGGGGGCCTTACCCTTGCCTGCGTTATGTCCCAGGGACTGCCCTCCAGCAGAGCTCCCTCCTTCTGATGCTTGAGGACTCAGCCCAGCACCGTTGCCTTGGAGAGCCCCACCGTGGCTGGGCAGGGCATCTCCCCCAGGGCTCAGTGTGCTGCTGGATCCCCATCCCTGTGCGCTTATCTGCACTGCCACGACACCATGAATTCCTAGAAGTAGACTGTGTCAGCTCCAGGATAGGGCCTGGCACGGAGTTGAGCAAAAGTTTGAGGAGTGAACTAAGCTTTAATAGGGAATCTTTTCCCTCTGAGCAGCTGGGGTGGGGCTTATGAAACTGCTGGCTTCCTGGGTGTCCTTCTCTCTGTTCCCATTCTTCCATGAAGGAAGTTTTGATTTTCTTCTAATCAAGATGTCAATAGGGAGTCCTGACATCAGGCATTGATTTGTCACCAAAGGAGGAGGCTTCCTTTGCATGCTTCATCCCAGCAGTCGGTTCATATTTCAAGCATCTAATCTCTTCTGTCATCACAGGTCACCACCTGCTTGGGCTCCTCTGGGGCCTGGTCTTTTAACATCAGTGCTTTGCCCTGGGAGCCTTGGCCTCCAGAAGAGCCCCAGCCATGGCCCACAAGTGAGCCCATTTCTCTGATCTGTTTCTCCCCAATCCCTAATCACTGTGAGGCACTAGACTCTTCTGAGAGCATAATAGCTCCACTGACCCTGGTTGGAGCAGGTCTCTAACACACCAGCCCTACATATGTCCCCAAGCAAAGTATTCAGCTTAGGGCCTCACCTACTGGCTGAGGATTGCAGCCAGGGGGTCATGCATGCTAGGCCGGTGCTCTGCCAACGAGCCACCTTCCCAGCTGTTTTTTATTCTTTCATTGTGTTACAGGGTCTAAGCTGCTCAAGTTGGCCTTGAGAGTGTTATCCTTCTTTCCCAGTCTCCCAAGCAGCTGAGACTACAGGCATGTGCTATTGTGCTCCAGATTTGATACAATTTAAAAATGCTTCATTCATGGTTTCCTCACCTTCAGGGAAAGGGTGAACAGAGGGGTGACTACAAGGATCAAGGAGCAGGGCGGTGGCTGGAACCTTCCCCCTTGCAGCAGAATGGCTGTCCATCCTGGGGCTTGTGTCTGACTGGCTGGGAGGAGAGAGGAGGCTTGGGATACTCTGGTCTCCTAGAGGGAAGGACAAACATTGGCCTGCTGCAGAGCATTCTCTGGCCTCACTGTGAGCGCTTTGGGATTCGGTGGCCACCTCCCCTCACTGAGGACTTAGCCGATGTGGTCAAGCTATGGGCTCAGGAAGGAGTTCAACATTTTGGTGCCTGCCTTCATTGACACAACCTAGGTGCTTGCTGTGATTTTTATTTTTTTTAATACGGAAGTTGAGACTGAGAAGTCTCAAGACTTGCAGTTGGTGAGTTTCAGACTAAGGAGAGTTGATAACCAAGGAGAGTTGGTAACATAGTTTTGCCCACGTCCAGTGGGCTGAGGCCCAGGAGAGCTGTGGTACTCCAGTCTGAAAGCTAGCAGCCTGGAAACCCCAAAGGGCTGAGGTTTCAGCTGAGTGGACAGGAGGAACAGCTCAACAGTGAGGCAGGACAAGGGCCCCTTTACAGGAGGGTGGGAGGGTGGCCTTTTGCTCTATTTAGGTCTGAGGATCGGCTGTGGGCACACTGGGAAGGGAAACCTGATTTACCCATTACGGTTCAAGTGTGCTCTCCTGGACACACCCAGAATAATGCCTGGCCAAATATCTGAGCACACAGATGGGGCCCAGGCAAGCTGGCACATAAAATTAACTATCATACCCTGTACCACAGCTCCCACAATTATATTGCCTCTGTTGCAATTTTTATTTGAATGTGTGCTCTAGGCAGAGAGAATCCAAGTAAGGGGAAAAAAAAAAAAATCAAAACAATAAGAATGCTCAATAGAGCTAGAGAATTCCTTCCATGATTACGGAAAATTTCCTCTGGCTCTCTCTTTCCAATAAATCCTGCCCACTCCTGGGAGATGAGGTGTCTGTCTCTTTCCCACCCCCAGGCAAATAAAAGAAATAACACCGCTCCCCAGGCACATCTGCTCCCACCCCTCGGCATATGTTCCATCTAGCTTGCTTCCTAACTGTTGAAACTACAGTGGGCAGCGGCTTCCCGGGTCCTCACCCCGGGGCACCTCTGGCTCTCTGAGTCCAGCCTTCCTGTGCTGCAGCTGCTTTCTGCATTACCCACAACATCAAAAATGTTCCACTGGAGGTTTCAAGATTCCTAAAAAATAGATTCAAAACATCTTTAATACTCTCTGAAGAAGCAATATATCACAGCAAAAGCTGTAACCTTTAGTATTGCTAATATTATCCAGGCCGTAGGCTGATTAGGAAGGTAACTGCGGCCAGTTCTCATTTTGCCCGGCTGCCGCTGGGGGTGCCTGGCGTCTACCCTCCCCCTTGTATTCCTAAGAGAGGAAGCCGCTGAATTTCCAAGCATTTGCCTAATGCCCTTTTATATAACCTGAAAAGAGTTGCAGGACTTCAAGGCAATATTTTCCAAGAAACAGCTTTCTCCTATTAACACAATATCCCTGAAAATAACACCGCCTGTCTGTACAGCCAGCACAGGTTCTGCACAGAACGCTTTTTCCTGCCTTCTTCTCTCCAACAGAGACACAAGCAAGGAGCTGTGGCTGAGCTTCTTGGGAGTCTGCTGGCCGGAGGCAAAGTTCCCCCAGTGTTTTTTTTTAATTCATTTATTTATTACAGGGTCTCGCTACACATCACGGATTCTTTTATTTTTTGCAGAGGGGGGGAGGTCAGCTCAGCCTGCCCTGGGGGGAGGGGCTGGCATGGCATGTGGTGCTGGGGCTGGAACCGCGGTCCCTGAGAGGCGCTTTAGACCGCTGAGCTATCTTGCCAGGCCTCCCCCAGTGTTTTGAGGACCTGAAGTCCGAAAATGTGGGTGTGGGGTGGTGCAGGGGTCACTCCCCAGGGGCCTCTGCCTAGGGTCTAGGGCCATTCCTGGCTGTGATACTTGGTTTTTCCAGGTTGTTTACCCTCATTTCTTCCTCAGTGTTAATGGTAAGGGCAGTCAAAACAAGCTGACAGGAGGAGACAAAGATAGAAAATGGAGCCCTTCAGACCACTGAACTTCTCCTCACTTTTGGTAAATAAAAGTGTGTTTCTATTTTCATAGGGCATTTCTATCTAGTTTGCAGTTCAACTCAGGCAGGACCACATGCCGTGATGCCGTTAAGCTTTAATCCAGAGACAAAGCTCAGATGCAGGGGGCCAGGAGGGAAGCTTTGGGAGCCAGGAGTTTCTTCCTGATTTTCTTGCAGCCAGCAGAAGTCTGAGGAGGCCTTGGCTGTGCATGACCCTGGAAAAAGTGCCAGTGTCGCAACTAGTTGGAGCAGAGGACCACCCCCCTCGAGCTCCATGTGCTTGGGTGGGCTGCTAGACTTCTTTGAACCAGTTTCCTGATTTCAGTCTTACAATTCCCGGGACAAGTGAGAATGACAGAGGTCACAGCCACATGTTGGAGGCTAGCAGATTCGACTTTTCCAAAAAAGGATAACTTTTATTATTCCAGAAAATGTTTCTGGATTGTTTGATGACTGAAACCAGGTTTTTCAAAAACTAAAATCTTGATTTAAAAAAAGTCTGAGGGCACCTCTATCTTCTCTCTCCAGCAGAACAAGGAGTGTGTTCATGACAATATTTTAGAGATTTGCTAAACTGCTCACGCTTTAACTCACACTGTAAGGTTTGTTTCCCGCCCCCTGTCCCCAAGCTTAGTTTGTAAAATGGAAGTTATAAGGCTCCAGCGACCTCTGCAGTCTTCCTGCCAGTGAGCTGAGGAGTTGAAGTGTGGACTTCCTTCAGAAAAGAACTGACCAGCGTCAGGATGATGCAGAGGTAGGTGGGAGCCCTCTGGCAAGCCTATGAGGAGCGCAATGGAATGCAGCTTCAGGGGCCACCCTTGGGGGGACCCAAGGGGACTCTTGCCCTTGGGATCCCTTAGAAGGAACAGAGGCTGCCAAGCCTGGAAGACCAGAGCCCACAAGGAGCCCAGTTCCCTAAAGAGAAGCAGAGGGAGTCCTGTAGATCCTGGTGCTGGGGTAGAATGTTTGCTGATCAGGGACAGAAGGCACCAGCAGTGCTTACAGAACAGGGACGGTGACAGTGACGTTGCAGTGCCTGAAGGCTGGTGCTGCAGAACTGCACCGATGTGGTCATTTTAATCCAACATCCTCAGCACAGGCGGTGTCCGCTCAGTGACCCTAACAAGCAGTAACAGAGCTGCTGCAAAGGCGGAGCTTGTGTGTGGGCTTGCGAGTACAAAGCCACCTCGACCGGAATAATGGGTTTTCCCCGTGCAGCAGGGCCAGGCAGTGGCCCGCAAGCTGCTGCCTCAGCAGCTCCCCTGTGACCCTCCAGCGAGGACAGTCCTTTCTCAACTCTGCCAGAGCTAAGGCAGCAGAGGGACGTATGGATGTTCCCTGGGCAGGCACAGACAGGAGGTGGCTCCCTGCTTCCATGGGAGGGCTACTGTGCCACTCCAGGGGCGGGCTACACCCGAGGCATAGGAACACAGGAACAAAGCGCAGCTCCTACAGGTGGGGACCAGCCCCAGTTCTGTGCCAGGTGCCCATCCTGAAGACTGACTGGCTGGGACAGGAGGGAGGGTGTGTGCCTTCTAGGGACACCATAGGGTTGAGCAAACAGTGTTATAGGTGACCAGACAGCTCGAGCCAATTTTGGAGGAGACCTGTTTAACTGGACATGCAGCTGGCCTGGGGCTGTCAGGGCCAGGAATGTTTTTTTCTGTCCCAGTGTTCCTAGGACAGTCATGGGACTCTGCTTCCTCCACCCAACCAACAACCTGGGCCTATGTGTCTTTTCCTGTGCTGTGGCATGTCTTTTTTTTTTTTTTTTTTTTTAATTTTTTGTTCATTTTAATGCTCATAATCTGTGTTTTTTAGGTTAAATTCTTTTTTATTTATTTTTGGTGGAACCAGGGATTGAACTCAGGCCCTTGTGCTTGCCAGGGAAGCGCTTATTCTCCTGAGCCATCTCCCTGGCCCGGCATGTCTTTTCTTAGGTCCTTAGGTTTCTGTTCAAACGTTACCTCAGTGAGTTCTTTGCCAACCCGACTATTTAAAAGCCCCATCTGGCATTCCTTATTTGTCACCATTGTGCCTATGATTGGGCATGTAATTTCAAAAATGTGCACCCTCTAGATTTTGTGTGCAATATTCCATATTTGTCCATTAAGCCGAGCTAATTGTCTTCTGTCTCTGTCTTTTAGAGACAGAGTGTCTCTATGGTGTTCAGGTTGGCTTTGAATTCACTTTGTAACCCAGGCTGGCGCCAAACTCACTGTGATCCCCCTGCCTCAGCCCACCAAGTACTGGGCTCGCAGATGTGTGCCACCACACCTGGCTAACTGTGTTTTCAAATCTTTGGTACCTTTACTTATTATTTGCTTGTTTGGTTATTTAGGGAATGTGTTAAGTTTCCCTCTATTACTGTGGATTTGAATTTTTTCCCCAAGGTTCTATCAGCTTTTGCTTTATATACTTTGAGGCTGTGCTCTATGTTCTTAGATACATGTAATTATGCCTTCCAGGTTAGCTGAGGTGGTTGTTAAAAAAATACGCTTTGAAACTCTAGCTTTGCTTTTTGTTTTAAAGGCATTTTTCTCTGACATTAATGTAGCTACATCTACTTCTTTGGGCATGATACATTTTTTTTTGTAATCTTTCTACTTTTAATGTTTCTGCATGGTTTTTCTCTTAATGTTTTTTTTCTAAACAGAATAGCAGAATCTAAAAATTCAGTCTAAGAGACTTTCACTTCTGGTTAGAGTGTAGACACTTCAATTACTGATACATTTAGGTTTAAATTTGCCAGGTTAGTCAGTGTCTTATGTTTGTTTTACTTGTCCTCTCTCTCTCTCTCACCTTTTGTATTACTTCATTGTAATATCGCATACGTTATGGCTTTCAGCTTTGCCCTAACTGCAATCTGATAATACTTATGCTTGCCTCCTTGTCACTTCAAAGGCCATAAAACAACTTAACTTCATTTACTCTTTATCTCAATTCTATGCATTTTTGTGTCTATTTTATTTCTGCATTTATTGTTAAAAGATAGACTTTTTCACTGCTTTGTGCAATAAGTTTTCATTTAGATATGGACTTATTTTTAAATTTTTATTGTTTATTCCTTGCTAAAGTTTCAATATGCTCTCTTAAATTAGTTTGTTTCTGCTTTAAAAACAGCCTTTAGCATTTTCTTTATTGTACATTATTGACAAATTATCTGAATGTTTGAACATCTTTAAAAAGAATCATACTTTTATTCTTTGTTTGAAGGGTATTTTTAATGGGTATAAAATTCCAAGCTGGCAATTTCTTTCAGGACTTTATTTATTTTTATTTTTATTTATTTATTTATTTTTTGGTGGAACTGGAGATTGACCTCAGGCTCTTGTGTTTGCCAGGCAAGTCTTTCAGGACTTTAAAAATGACATTCCATCATCTTCTGATGACCAGTGTTTCACTTGTGAAGTTAGTTGTATGTACCTTTAAAAGTAATCTGTTTCTCTCTGCTTTTTAGATTTCCTGTTTGTCTTTAGTTTTCAGCAGTTTTACTATGAGTGGCTTGGTGTGGATTTTTTTAAAACTCTGCTTTGGAGTTTTAGTGTTTCCTGAATATGTGACCTGGTTGGTGTCTTTTAACAGTTTAGGAATGTTGCACTGAAATATTGCTTCTTTCTGATTTTCTGTTATTCCAATTATAGACATTTTGGATCTTTTCATTGTAACTCCTGTGTCTCTTACCTTCTTTTCCATATTTTTTCTTTTTCTCTCTGTATTTAATACTGGATGTTTTTCTTGTCAATTTTGAGTTAATAATTTTCAGTTACATCTGTTAAATTCACCATTGGATTTGGGATATTATTTACTATTTTTTTTTAAAGAAACATATTTTTTAGGTTCTCAGCTGAAAACTACAATTTTGTTTTTTGGCATAGTCATTTAAAATGCTTATTTTTAAATAAACCGATAACTTCAAAATATCTAAGGAGCTATGGGTCTCTGTTTTTATTTTCTGTTGTTTCTGAGTATGCTTGGTAATGCTGTATCCTTTTGTCTTGTCACTATTTTTGTTGTTCCAGATTCCGTCTTTGTGCATTATGTTTAGAAATAATCTGAGGACTAGGATGATGTTATTTTCTAAGGTGATTTTTCTGCTTGGGCCAGGCACCTGGGTACACTAGCAACATGGGAGCACCTTAATTCAGGATGATCTGAAGCAGAGGGGTGGAGCTGAGGTCTAGGCTCCACGGGTCACCGGGTCACCGTAGGCACCCGCCCTCTTGCCGGGCTCTGTATTCCTATGAGGCTTTTTAACCGTGCAAATCCTAGTGTTAAGAATTAGCTCTCAGCTATCTCCTCAGAACTGGAAAATCATTTTAAAAGAGAACTGGCTGTCGACGTGAGGCCAGCCTCCATGGGCTTCTTCCCCTCTGCAGACCCTGGTTGGATAACACTTCATTGTCTCGTTAGGTCTCCAGTGCCTTCAAGACAATGCGTACTACACACTGTTAGCTTTGCCAGTTGTCTTCAGCTGAAGGCTTGGCCTGGATTTTCCCGCTGACCATTTTGAACAAGAAACTTGCTAGCACTTATCACCATCTAATGTGCTCATTTCTGTTACTTATTTTCATTGCTGTCTTTCCGTGCACTAGAATGTGAGCCTCACAAGGGCAGTGATTTTTGTCTCTTTTATTTGCTACTCTTCCCAAAGCATGTCAAGGCGTACTTGGCACATACAAGGTTCTCGGTAACTAGCTAGTGAATGAACGTGTGGATATATTATCTGATTGCACTGCTATGAAAATTTAGCCAACAAGTGGGAATAGCCATTCCTTCTTTGATAGAAGCATATGAAGTCCAGCAAGGAAGGTGAGTCAGGACAAGTCTCTGCAGTGAGATGAGAGAGTTAGGACTGGGGATTTTGTGCAGGACATCATGGCACCAGACCCCACTCCCCAGGGCTCCTTTCCTGCCCTAGGACCAAGCCTGGAGTGGTGACATGGAATAACCTGCTCTCAGATGACTGATGAAATGGAGAATTTCAGGATCAGAAGCCACACAGGTCCCATGGGGTATATGCAAGCAGGCAACGGAGAGGAAATGGAACTGACACAACTCTGGTTTCTAACTAGTTGTTTCATGCAGCATATCCAGTTACCTTCTAAGCACCAATTATGAACTGTATTCTGGAAGAAACACAAAGATGATGTCCATGAAGCTGCTCAGAAAGCAGCAGCTCTCCAGCACAGCTCACTCAGGAGGTGGCAAGATAGGGAGCTGAGGCATCAGCTGGCTCTCCAGGCTTATCCCAGAACAAAGGTGTCAAGGTGCAGTCCCGACTAGGAGGACAACATGAGCCAGGTAGGAGCTTAGGGTAAGCCAGAGGCCCACCCTCAGCTCCCAGGCAGCCCCTGACCACTAACATCCAGCGAGAAGTGTGAGAACAAGGGTTTTTCCATGGTCTGCAGAGTGTCTCCTAAAGGACCACGTGTTAAAGGCTGAGTCCCTAAGGTGGTGCTGAGGTCATTGAAGACATGCCCTTGACAGGCACTGTGGCACTCCTGCACTTCCTCTTTTGCTCCCTGACATGAAGTGAATAGTTTGTTCTGTGATAGGATCCCTGCTATTGCCAGCTGCCTTTCCCCGCCCCACAGGTCAGTAAGTTTGCGTGATCATGGACTGGCACCTCCAATACCGTAAGCCAGAACAAACCTGTTGTCTTCATAAACAAATTATTCCAGATATCATTATGGTAATAAAAAGCTGAGTAATCAGGCTTCCCTGGCAGGAAGATGACTAGCAAGGGGCAGGGGCTGTCTGCTGCTTCTGGTGCCCTGAGATGCACTGGTCAACTCACGTGCTCAGCTCTGTCTTCTGTGCCAGATCTCCCGCCCCCATGTCACTCATTTTAGTCATTTCAACAGTGGGTTCTGGACTCAAACAGGGGTCTGGGGTTAAATCAAAGAAGTCTGATTCACATTTGTGACTATTATTGTCAGGGTCTTTGAGGGAAATAATTTAACACAGGACACATACTTTATAGGATTGCTTTATGATAGTCACCCAAAGAGTCAAATACAGAGGAGTGCAGGAAACATGTCCCTCACACTAAAGAGCAAAGAATCTTGCTGAGGGCCTGGATCCCACAGCAATGTCCTGCCTGAATCCAGCTGAAGACCTAGAGACCATGACAATGCTCCTGCAAGTCCAGCTGGGAAAATTTAGCCAACAAGTGGGAAGAGCCATTCCTTCTTTGATAGAAGCATATAAAGTCCAGCAAGGAAGGTGAGTCAGGACAAATCTCTGCAGTGAGATGGGAGAGAGTTAGGACTGGGGATGTTGTGCAGCACTTCATGGCACCGGACCCCACTAGAGCCCATGGCAATGTCTTATGCAAGCCTCTTTCACAGACCTGCACTGAGAAGGCCTAAAGGTCAGTGGTGGAAGCTAGAAAGCCTGTGCCAGTTGGATGAAGGACCTGTGCTAGCGGCTGAGGGACTGCACTGGAGCCAGAAAGCAGCACACAAAGAGAGCCAGAGCTCCCCTCAAGGGTACCACAGCCATCCTCAGTGACAGTGAGGTCCTGAGCTTCTCCAGTGATGAGAACAGCTGAGTTAATATCAGGACAGCCACCATGGAAACAGCCCCTGGAGAACCAGGAGCGCTTCTTCCCCTCCTGTTCTCCTTCTGTGCTGCCAACGATCCTCAGGTGGGCCCGGCACACCCGGCACCGTGCTGATGGCCACACTCTCCGCACTGGTGGAGCTCAGCTGGGTGTTACCCGGTGCCCGCCAGTTGGCAATCCACCACAGCCGCCTGATAATCAGGGGTGCTCTTGGGCGTCTATAACTTCCCTGTGCCAATGTTCTCACCCAGAACACGGGGATAATAACTGCTTCACAGATTTCGTTCTAAGACTGACCCCGCCAAAAAAGATACACGAAGTGCTTGCTGTAGGTCATGGAGCACAGTAAAATCCTACGTGTTTGTTGTCACTGCTGTTACTACCTATCCTCCCATCTCCCCTCTCCCCTCGGCTGTTACAGACACGCAGGCCTCCACCATCACGAACTTCTGCATCTGGCTCCATGCTGCTATCCTTGTTTCTTTCATGTCTCTTCACCTCAAAACCATCCACAAAGGGCATTCTGTTCCATGAGAATCCTTCCATGTCCTCAAGCTGCGGTCCACACCTGCATCTCTCGCTCTTCTCTACTCTCATCTCTAGTGAAAAGATTGGACTCCTTTCCCAGCTTTCTAAGCTTAGTTTTATCACCCGGCCTCTCCCGAGAACTGTCTCTCTTTCATTGTCCTTTTCACCTAGATATTTCCAATTGAGCTACAGGTTTCTTCTTAGACAAAATCTCCACAAGGAAAGTTTCCCCATGGCATGGAGTACACACCATCTTCCTTGCTCTGTCAGAGTGCCTCTCTGTGACCCCCAAGGCCACAAGACCAGGGAGTGTTTTAGTTACTACCTCATTCCAGTGTCTACCACACTGCCTGGCATGCTCAAGACATTTAACATGTGGTGGCGCAGGCCTGTAATCCCAGCACTCGGGAGGCTGAGGCAGGAGGATTGTTGTGAGCTCGAGACCAGCCTAAGCTACAAAGTGAGCGTAAGGCCAGCCTGAACTGCATAGTGAGACCCTGTCTCAAAAAGACAAAAAAAAAAAAAAAAAAAAGGAAACATACTTGTCAAATAAGTGAGTAATTAAGTTATCGTTATCACAGGAACAGGACAGGTCAACAGAATCTCAGATAAAATGAGACCTAGAGACTAACTTTGGTTCCCAGTTGTAGAATCTTCTGGAACCAGTGTTCATACCAACTTCCTTTGTAATTATTTTGTTTCCATTGTTTTCATTCCTAGCATAAAGCTTTCTATGTAAACCTGTAAATATTTTCTTTCCTAATTGCTTATCTGCACCTTAATCACATAGTGGTTTTATTATTATTATTGTTATTGTTATTATGAATAGTGATAAATAAAACAGAACATAAAAGTATTTGACGAAAAAAAAACAATTGCGTGATTTAGAATTTTTAATTAATATGAGGGGGTTGGCACCAAGTGCTCTCTGTGCAAATGGATAATCCTCAGTGCCTCCCCCAGTGGGTTTGGTATCTAAAGGCTCCATATTGTAATTCATACCCTAAGGGCCCACAGCACTTAGAAAATCATCAGTTCTCCAGTTATCTGCCTCCCATCAGCATTGCTTTCTCCAAATGAATGCATTTCAATTAAAGGACAAATTTACCAGAGTCAATGTGAGGTGTGTATTTTGTGAATTATAGCTCTAACTTGGAATAAAACAAAACAACAAACATTTTCTGAGCTCCTATGATATCTCCGACACTGAAGTGAAGACAAAGAGGAAGAGGACCAGTTTTCCTCCTAAGTGGCCAGGAGAAGGGCCTCCCTGCCTTCCTGAGCATCCCAGGGGCACAAGGCCCAGTGTGCAGAGGGGTAGAGCCCCACCTACAACACCTCTTTGAGTACCCAGGGAGGCTGCAGTCTTCCTGGGGAAGAAAGATGCACAAACACAGACATGTTCGATTGTGATTTGCGGCGGTAGGTAAGACACACAGGATATGGAGCCCCAGTGTAGACATAAGCTAGAGATCCATGTAGGAGACTGCAGGGCAAAAAGGCTAAAACCTCATGAGCAGGCACTGCTATTTCAGTGTTTACTGATGCTTTACTCCCTTCTGTATATGGTAACATCTTCCAAGTGCTTTCTGTGCCATGGTTTTTCTGTGATCCTTAGAAGGTGACAATTTGGGCCAATTACTGAGGACCTTGTTGCTCCAGCAACAGCCTTCCTCCCTCCTGATCCTGGATCAATCCAAGGTGACTGGGAAGAGAAAAGTATGTGAGACTATAAATTGACCAAATAGATAAATCGGGGAAATGCCCAATCAGATGCCAGCGTGGTCCTGCTCTCCAACAAACAGACCCAGAGCCCTCCAAGCAGGGAGGTTCCAACTATAGGCACAATAAGGTGAGATTGTATTTTAGAGAGTCAGTGACAACTACTTTTCCAGTTGGTCCAAGACTCAAAATTGAAATAGAAGACTATCATACGTCTTCTGCCTCTTTTCTCAGATTGCCCGGCACATCTTGGTAGAACCTGCAGGGTGAGAGGGAAGAGATCCCTGTAAATCTGAAGCCCATCTCTGACTTCCTGTGTGCTCAGGGCAGTTTGCTGGTGCTCTCTGACTTGCTGTTGCACCTGTAGAGTGGCATCTACTATGTTCTGAGGGTTTATGTTGCCCTCAAAATTTATATCCAAACTTAATCTCCAAGACAATGGCATCAGGAGGTGGGGCCTTCAGGTCTTGAGTGGTAGAAACCTTGAGGCATTAGTGTCCTTACAAGGGACTCAAGAAGCCAGAATTTGCTCACTTTACCAAGTGGGAGCATAGGAACGTGCTGTGTATGAACCAAGAAGTAGGCCTCCG
Source organism: Ctenomys sociabilis (assembly GCA_004027165.1). NCBI lineage: Eukaryota > Metazoa > Chordata > Mammalia > Rodentia > Ctenomyidae > Ctenomys > Ctenomys sociabilis. The sequence continues at coordinate 53,387 of PVKA01002652.1, read as the reverse complement.
CAGCCAGCAGCGTGATTCCTGACCTTCCCACCTCCAGAACATGAGATAGTTCTGTTGTTTAGAAGTCATCCAGCTTATGGTATTTCCTGGGAATAGCTGGGATGGGCCCTGATTACTCCCGGGGCTCTAAGGCCTTAGGATAATTTCTGCCATTGGGTGTGAGCTAAGCAGGTTTTCGGCTTGCTCTGCTGCTCCTTGGCATACTGATAGCACCTGCGCTCTGACCAACAGGACCCTGTAAGGACTGTCCTCCCCACCTCTGCTCTTGGCTTGGTTTAGCTTTCGGAGAAAACTGTGATAAAACCAAATCATATCAAGCAGTGAGTGATTTGTTCCCTCAGGAAGTTAAAACTCCTTATTGCATTTAATAAGGAAAGCAATTTCATAAAGTGAACCTTTAATTGTTAAATTGGTCAAGATGAACACAGAATTTTGGGTAGCTTTCAGGCAGTGCCTAACATGGTGCTTTAGACCAACAGAAAATTGTCTAACAGAAGAGCAATGACAGAGGGAGCATAGATGGGCAGATCTAAAATCATGGAAGGAGATCCTAACACAGGACGTCACAGACAGCCCTGCATCTCCTAAGTGGCTAGGAGAAAGGCCTCCCTGCCTTCCTGAGCATGCCAGAGGCGCAAGGCCCAGTGTGCAGAGGGGTAGAGCCCTGCCTGCCACGCCTCTGCAAGTGTCTACAGAGTGCTCTGGAATCAATCAGTCTCACCCTTTCCTTCCCCTCTCCAATCACAGGTTGACCTTCGTTATATATCATAACTTGTCCTTTGTGAAAGAGTGTCCCAATTCCTGAACATCTCGCTGTGCTAATGTACCTGAGAAGGCAGAGGGCTTGGGCAACTTTCTTGCTGTTATTATAATCCTCTTTTTTTCAGGCCCAGAGGCTGGAATGTGTCAGTTTTCACGGGCAGTTTAATTAGTAAGGATTCACATGTTCTGAAAACATGGCCAAATCTACTTATCTCAACAATCCCTGGGAAGGAAGGGGCAAGGGCATACACCTGCTCCGTGGTGCCTGGCCTGGTGGCCTTTGCAGCCTCTTCCAGCAGTTATCCAAGCACAGGGCAGAAGTCACCCAACAAAGGACAGGGCTACATTGCTCCCCACGTGTTGGAGGCCCTAACCAGAGTCTCAAGAGGAGGGGCGCGATGAGGCTGGGTCAGGCCCCACTGCAGGGTCTGTGGGCCGTGAAGTTCCCCACTGATCATCTCACAGGCCCTTCCTGTGTCTCCACCAGGGAGCATCTGGCGGGAAGCACCGCAAATCACCAGGCTTCAGCGGCAGCCCAGGATGAGGGCAGGAGATGGTGAGTTGGGTGGGAGCTCATAGTCAGCTGAGAAGTGGAAGGGGGGCTGCTGGGCACAGAGGGGGCAAGAACCAGGCTTCCAAGGAGGGGGCCCCTTGGACTTTAGCGGGGTGGAGTGGAATCCACAGTTTAAGGCCTGTCTTTCTGTTCTCATCCTTGCCTCTTGCTCCCACCTACATGATGAACTAAAATGACCCAAAATGACTTTGTTTTTTGGCTTTGCAGGTGAATACCCCATGCTCCTGGGACTAGGACCTCAGGGCACACTCAGTGTTAGAACCAGAAGGAAGAGCACCCAGTGTCCACCTCTAGGGCTCCTGCTGCTGACTGGAAGGGGACCCTGTCCCCCAGGAAATCTGTGACTTTTATCATGGCAATTCTTTCCTCTGGTGACACTCATGTCCCAGTGGGACCACTTATCAACATGGCCTGTTACCAGCAGCGCCTACCTCAGTTTTGGAGAGCAGGAATTATCTTCCAGCTATCCAGTGGTCTTTTGTGTAGATACACCATGCTGGACAGCAACAGGGCCCCCTCTGGGGCTGCCCAAGCCCTGTGGTTCTGATGACCAGGCCCTCCTCAGAGCTGTCTACCAGGGACCCAGGCCCACGCACACAGAGTGGTCAGTGCACTATGAGTCAGTCCCCTGGGCACCTCCTCTGGGCACGGCCTCCCAGAGACAGGGCAGGGACAGCACTGGGCGATGGAGGCAGCCCCTGCACTAAGTCTCGTGATGGGCAGAGTGCAGATGCCCTTTCGCTCTGGACAATGTGTGTAGCTTCTTCCAGGTCCAATAATCAGACAGCAGGGCTCCTGTCTAGCGGCTGCTCCCCAGGCCTGGGCAGCATGTGAGACTGGCCTGGGGAAGGCCAGAGCGTGGAGCATGGATTCAGTCCAGCACCAGAGAGAGTTCTTTCCCAGTGGTATCTCCTCTACTTCCCCCTTCTGGAAAGTCAGCTTTTTCACAATTCTTGCTGCAAACATCCCAAGGCCATCTGAAGGACCCAGGTGACTGGATCTCACCTGCAGTGGGAGTGGCTGGTAGAAGACCCCCCAAGGCTCCTTCAGGCTGGGGTTTGGGATTTTTATTCTGAGACAGAGCTCAGATCTAGAGAGAGGTCCTGAGAATTCGGCCCTAGAGGTGGACACTGGGTGCTCTTCCTTCTGGTTCTTACACTGAGTGTGCCCTGAGGTCCTAGCACCAGAGCTCAGTCCCTGTGCTGCTGTGGGAGCACAGACCCCCTCTGCTGGTCCTCATTGTGACTGGGAATCTCCTGGACTGCTGGATGAGTGGGCTTACAGCTGAGGCCTCACCTCTGGCCCCAGCAGCCATAGCCACCCTCACAGCTGGGGGCCTTCTCCCATGGTTCTGTCATTCTGAGAACTGTGCCCAGCTTGACCTCTGACCTCGAGCTGCTTCTTCAAGCCCTGGACAGGGGTCACTGCCCTGACCCGTGACCTCACCTTCTGCCCCCGCATTGGGCCAGGCACAGGATCTGCTCTCTCTACATTCACAGGGTTATTCATGATTTCCATGTTTACTCTAAGAAATTAAATGTTTCCAGGGATGGTGAAATTGCTAGCAAGTCTGGGCTGGCCCAGGCTGGGCAGACCCCTTACCTCTTCCTGGTCTCGCTGAGTCCATGGGGTGCTTCCTCCCTCATCCCTGGGTAGTACTTGAGACCCACCACATGCTGTCCCTTCCTTCCACTCAGCAGTCAAAGGACCCCGCATGCAATAAATATTTTCACTTGGAACAGCAGCTTGGAGCTGTCTCTCACCAGGGAGGGACTTTTATCTGCTTTTAAGCCATGATCACGGCTTTCCTGATCCCCTTATGGCTTCCAGAAGGTACCCACTGACCTCATATAGGATCCAGGCAGCAGGCGAGGAGCCTCTGGTGGGGGTGGACACGCTGAGTCAGGGCAGCGTTCAGGGCTGCCCAGGACAGAATGTCTCTAGAAGGACCTGGGAGCAGCCGTGGCCAGCACTGTTACTAAGAAAAGCCCAAGGAGAAAGATCACACACGTCCGCCTTGCACAGGCCCCGGGGGTGGGGGGACAGGGACACAGATGACTCAGGAGGCACCTGCTCAGGAGATGTAGGGACAATGATGTCACGTCTCACTGACTGGCCAGAAGGGCCATCCCTGGTTTGTTGGGATGAAAAGACCCTGGATTCTGGTTGTCTTCAATTCCACAGATATTGTGCCCTGCCTGGAAAGCCTCTGGGTCACTGCTCTTTGAGATGCAGGACTGCAAAGGTCAAATGTGGGGACCCTTGCTTTGGTCCTCCCTGGAATGAGTATTTCTCTGGGGCTGTGACAGATGCGGTTCTTGGAGCCTGCTCCCCTGCCTACCTGGCCCTTACTATCTGCCTGCCTCCAGTTCCACGGCCCTGAGAGCTCTGTTTGCTGCCCAACATGAAAGCAGAAGCTACTGACTGAGCCCCATACATGTCTCAGCCATAGAGGGTTCAGTATGTGGAGCACATGGCCCCATAAGAGGGCTGTGGCATAGACAAATGACATGCCAGGCTATGGGATGAAGATCCCTCGCCTCTCAAGGGTAGAAGGATTCAGCCAGCATAGCAGGCCATTTGGAGAACCTAGCACCCACAGTTGACATGTCTGTCAGGGGAGGGACACTCATGTTTTTCATAGGTGTCTCAGAGACCAGAGTACCCCCTACCTTCTCTGCTGCTGGCTTCACCTACAGGAACCTGCTCTGGTTCCAGGACCGTGGACTTTGGAAGGAAATCACAGAGAGGTGGAGAAGGCAGCTACCTCACCTAGACTGTGACCGGTCCTGAATTCCCACTGTGGGCCCAAAGTGGTCCTCACAGGGGTCTGTGCTCACCTTGGGCAGAGACCTGGGAGGAGTCACTCACAATTCCAAGCACGCATGCTCTCCTGCAGCGAGCCACAGGAGGGGAGGCTGGCTGTATGTGCCTTTCCAGGGTGCAATCCTGCTGCCTTACCACTTTATACATGACTCCATCTTTTATCCTACCACTAGCAAATAATTCACAGAAATTCACACCCACAGTACAGCCACGGAATGCAGACATTTTACTATCAAATGTGGGTTCCTCTCATCCAAAGCCCATTTAAAATGAATTTTATCAGCCAAAAAAAACTTGCGTTCTCTCGTGCTGAGCCCCAGTGGTTGGGAAAGCATTCCTGAGGGCCTTTCCCTTTCAATGATGCTTTTATGTTCTGGTTTTAGCGCAGCAGTGCTCATGAGTGGTCAGGAGCCCAGACATGTCACAGGGTCTCCTAGACTTTAATTTGAGCTCCAAACTATTTGAATATCTGCTAGCTGTAGACAAACTACTCTAGGCCCCAGGGTATTTTTTTAACCTGTAAGATGGGAATAACAATATCTACATCATAGGGTTGCTGTGAGACTTAAATAAGATGCTGCTGAGCACCACTTTGGAGGGAGGCACTGTTGGTGGCTCTGTGACTCAGTGACAAGAACTGATCACGCACATGGAGGGTGGACTCTAGCAGGGAGACGTCTGAGGGAGCTGGCCTGTTGGATCTTAGTTCTCTGTAGAGCTCCTTTCTTTCTGGGCAGTATCCTCCTCTCCAGAGAACACCCTACTGACAAAGGGTCCTCATGACTCACTGGAGGGTCAAGGGAGGCAATTTACTATAGAGCAAAGAGCTGCAAGTAGCTGAGCTGTGCCCCTTCACAGGAAGGCTTGGGAGGGCCAGGCCTGGAATCCAGCTGGCGAATGCTCCCGGGCCCGAGGGTGGTGCTGTACCATGCACAGGTCAGAAGATTTTCAAGCCAGAAGCTGAGTCCTTAAGCCTCCAACCCTTCTGTTCCCTTTCAACCCCCTGCTTTACCCACATTGTTTCTAGTTCAGGCCAGACTCAGTAACTGCGTTTCTCTTGGATCCAAGCCTGTAAGAGCACACTGTTATCCCAACTGCCCATGATTCATTATTCTGAACCCCCCTAATCTGGAGGCTTATACAGTTGTTGAAAAGTTGTCACTATAACCTATTGTCACTACAACCTTTTATGAACCAGCCTACATTTTTTATGTCAAAAATTCATCTTAATGGCCTCACAGCTCTTACCTCCAATTATTTTGGTGTCACCGACCTCCAGCTTGGGCTGAGATCCAGCTAATGTGTGTGGACGAGTCTCTTCAGTCCCACCCTAGACCTCTGTGGTGAATAGGAACAAGCCTTCTGATAAACTGGGTGCACCTGTATGAGGGGCAGCTCCTGTGGGACCCACCCTGAGGGAGTCTGAGGAAGGGGACACCAGGAGCCTAAGCTGAGCCTGCAGTTGCTCTTGGATCCACCTCTGAGGGGGAAGCACAGAGGTGGGACACGGTGCTCAGGTACTGCAAAGGGGCTGGGCTCATGTTTCCTTTGATGTGAGGTCACAGATAGTGGGACAACACTCCCCAGCCACAGAATAGGAAATACTAGAGAAAAAAATCATGCATGCTATTTGGGTTGTTGTCCAGATGGGGTCTTGCTGTGCTGCCCAGGCTGGCCGTGAACTCTTGGGCTCAAGTGATCTTCCCGCCACAGCCTCTGAGGTAGCTGGGACTCTGGGTACTTACTATCAACACTTTTGTGTTTCCTGCCTGCTACTAAGAGGGAGTACTGGGCCAAGGATATAGCTGAGGAGCCCAAACATCTGTCTGGGAAGTGCAAGGTCCTGAGTTTGATTCCTGGTACAAAAAAAAAAATAAAATAAAATAAAAAGGGAGTACCAGTATGCTTATTTGTATTATAATATCTTTTGTTGTGACTTTTCCAAATATATGTGTATGTGTCCACGTATCTGTACACAAAATGTACTTAAATACATAGATATTTATATATAATATAAATCAATTATGACATATTAAATATAAAAATTTATATAAAGCATAATTTACTAAAGAGGTATGTTTTAACATATGAAATGTGTAATATAATATGTGAGTATATTTAAATATTTATTTTTGCTTTAGAAGTCAATGATAATTGAAAGGCAACTAAAGAGACATTTTACTGGATGTGGTGGCACACACTGGAATCCCAGCACTGAGGAGGCTGAACCAGGAGGATTTTGAATTCAAGGCCAGCCTGGATTATATAAACTCTGTCTTAAAAACCAAAAAGAAGCAGACATTTCCTTCCAAAACTTTCCTCCTCCTTTTTGCTTATGTAAAGCCCTGGCTTCCTCAGCTGCAGAGCCTCTGGACATTTTCTGCAGCTCCTTGTAAGGCTGATTTTATTTTCTTCACTTACCAGAGGAGGAAAGGGGGTCAAACCACGGTAAGAGGCATAGGCGGGGCCATAGGTGCACACAGGCCAGAGCTTGGAGCCCAGTCCCACCTCTCTGTCCCTTTTTCCTCTGTTCCTCCTGGTCTCTGAGGATGAGAACGGCACTGCCTGCCCTCCCCAGTGTCGCCGCGCAGTCAGATCACTCCTGACACAGGAGGGAACGCGAGGGCTAGGAGCCAGCACCTCCCTGTGGCCCTCTGCACACGAGCTGGGCTGGGTGGTGACAGCTCCCAGGGGCTCCCTGCCGGGCCTGCCTTCCCGTTCAGTGCAACATGACAGGCTTGGGTCCTCCACCCTGTCTTCAAGCCTAATTCCAACATTGCCCAGGGACCCAGCAGGAAGAAAGGCCCTGGTCACAAGCAGGATGCAGCGAGCCTCGGCCCCTGCCGCAGTCCTTCCCGCAGGCCTGCTGTGTGCCACAATGGGCGCGTCGCTTCGGCAGCCAGCAAATAGTGGTCTGTGCCGCAGGCCCCGCTGTGTTTGTGCTCTGCTCCTGAAGCGTGCACGCGTGTGTGTGCATGTGCGACCAGCTCATTCTGCGACTGCATGATGGCCCCCACAGGCCATCTCTTGCTGCAGGGACGCTGTACATCAGGAAGATGGGCATAAGCAGGTCCAGTGTGTGCTTTGTGCACAACAGGTGTGGGTGTGCAGTACGATGAACGCCATCTCAATTTTTATTTTTGACTCAGGCAAACACAAGGATGTTAAACTCTGTGTTTACCACGCTGTGTCTTGCAGTAAGAAAGACCTGAGTCCAAAATCATGTAAGGTCACTTACTTTGCAAGCGATCTTGGTAAATGAACTTCACGAACCCTCACTTTTTCATCTTAAAATAGGGATAATAATATCTGCCCCACAGGAGTTGATGCAAAATGTGTGCAAAGCACTTACTCATGTCTGGCAGGTAGTAAAGATTCAATAAATGTCAACCATCATTACCGCTGCTGTTATTACCAGCCTCTCGTGTGCTCAGCCCGGTGATTACTGCTACCTGTGACACCGTTTCCAAACTCTCCTCCTGCAGAGCAGCTCAGCCTCAGCTCTTGCCGACTTCTGGGGCCTCTAGGTCCTGCAGGACCAAGCGCTGTGCGGCCCTGAAAGCAGCGCTCCTTCTGGCACCAGGTCCGGAGACTGCTGTGCCTGAGCCTGCACCACAACAGGGCCCATTCCAGAGTGGGGAGCAACGCAGGGGTCCACAGCAGGGAAGTCGTACCCCACTTCCTGCCTGAGACAGACAGTACATCAGGACCATGTGGAACCTTACAGCTCTTATTTTAGAGAAGGGTAAATGGACACACAGTGAGTCTGCAATAGTGCCTGAGGAGTTCCAGGGCTGCGTTTTCTGTTTTAGGGTTGCCCCTGCTCCACGTGGCCTCTCTTTGGCCCAGACCCAAACCTCTGCAGGCGTTTGGCCCCCTTCCTTGTGCAGCCTCCACCTCCCTATTCTCCCTGGGCAGGCTTCATGCCTGCCAGGCTTGTTTCTTCTAAGCCATCCTGCTGCTGCCTGGCTCCTCTGCCCATTAAGCCTCCTCGTGGGCAGCCGCCATGTTCGCTGGAGCAGAAGGGTAACCACAGTTGGCCTTATCCTGTTCCCTGACCCTTTTTTTTTTTGCCTCCTTACATCTCCATGGCCACCTTTCAGGGTCCCTGTGGGCAGGTGCTGGGCTGAGTGATAAATGATACCTTCACTGGAGAGAGGAATAGGAGGTCTCCTTCCTGTGTGACCTCAACCTCTTCATCTAACATAGAGCTGGCTAAATGTGCCTTTGAACAAGGAAGCCTAAAGAGTTGTTAGGCCCATGGATCTGATTTCAGGAGGATACAATTGCCCCAAAACAGGCCCCCCTGTACAGAGCAGCCAGGAGTTTGGCTCTGTATTTCACTTCTCTTTCAGTATGGTAGGAAGAGACTTTGTCATTCACTCTGTGTGACTGCAAACACCACCCTGAGTTTTACTGTAGCCCCAGGCACTTATCTGACTGGTTCCATGTAGAAGTACCTCCACGCTAGTGCCAGGAGTGAGAAGGAAATTTAACAATGGGAAAAGAGTACACCAGGAACCTCCTTGGGTGGGGGGAGCCTGATCTTAAGATAAAAAAAATTGGCTGCTGTACACAGGAGATGGCTCTGCTTCACACCGGCATCCTCTTGCCTCCCTCATGTAGAGGGAGATGCTGGGGAACAGTGTCGTGCTAAAGGGGGACATTCCCACACTGTCATACTTCCCCAAATGTGGTGCGTTCCTACTAACACAATCTCATCTTCCATTATGGAGAAGGATGACTCAGTGTGAGGTCTATTTTCTGTTCAAATATAAGCCACATTGTGTGTGTATGCAAGGATGGGACTTGTGGCCCCTGAGTGATCTCTGTGAGCCTGCCAGTGGCTCTGTCAGCTCCTGCTCTGAGATGAGCAAGGTTGCAACCAAGGCTCCTTGGTCCCCCGGCATGGCCACCAACGCACAAGACCTCTGAGTCTTGTAGGGCCTGGCAGAGAACTCAACCAAACATGCAGATTTTAGCTGATGTCATCTAAATGTAATGTCTTGAATATGCTCATAGCCCTAAGGAATGGGAGGCAACTGCTTGAAGCTGTCACTCTGCCCCTTTCCTCCTGGGCCTGCACCCCACTGGTGGGCAAGGGTGTTCTGGGAGATATAGCACAGCTTAACCCACCAGCAGCTGCTTCTCCACAGTAACTCCAAGCAGCCTATATGTTCCAAAGGTGCTGTGGCAGCAAATGTGAATCTAGTGCCACAAAACTGTCCTTACCACACACAATGGAAAGTCTGAAAACATCTTTAGAGGATAAAGCCAGCCCAGGGAGGCAGGGGACCCAGACTGACAGGCAGGGAACTGAGGCTTATTGGGGTGTGCTCAGTGTGCTGACCCAGCAACCTCTCTGGGGGAAAGGAGAGGAGGGGATTCTGGGGGAGTCCATGAAGGTGAGTGGCTCCAGCAGATCTGACAAGGGACTCTGCTATGCTGGGGGACACTGCTTCTTAACAAGAGGTGAGGGATCTGTTCCTCTAAGGCTACAGGACAATGCCCCCTCCACATCTTGCACAGTCTTGCATAGCCTGGTTGGTGGCTGCTGCCTTCTCTCACCTATTTCCCTGTGTTTCCGCGCCCTCTTCAGCTGGATGTCCCTCAGCCCACCTCTGGCTCCAAGCCAGGGTACAGGCACTAGACACTGCCATGAAGCTGGTGTGTTGTAGGGAAGCAAAAGGGCTTGGGCCTAAAATACTAGGATTTCAACCTGTCGCCTGGATCTGAGTGACCCTGGGCCTTGGTTACTCCAGGAACTCAGTTTGCTCCAGGAAAGTGCTGGATCTGGTGGGCTCCTGTGGGTATAAGGGACAGAAGAGGCTTGCTGTCCTCCATTTCCCAAGGCTCCCTCTCCAGCTCCTGAGCTCGGCTTCTTTCTGGGTGATTCCATCAAGGGGAGACCTGAAGTCAGAAGGGATCGCAGGAAGAGACTGACAAAGTCCAAGATGTCCTGAGCACTACTCTTTGTTGTTGTAAACGATGACTTTAATTTACAAAGCAGATGAATACTAAATCTTCACGAAATTAAAAACTATATTATTTATGTGAGTAGAAACGGAAAATGTTCCGTAGCTAGCAGCTATCCTGCTTTTGTGGGAGGAACACTAAAATAATTAAAACCACTCGTGCTTCAGTAATAAATAATGATAATAAATAAATGTCCTGACCTTAAGCGAAAATATAAAATTAAAACCCATTTGGTATGTAAATTCATTCAGGAAGCCAGCACGTCTCCCAGCCCAAGATGGGGCGGAATGGTGGGAGCGTTCACTACATGAATTTTGAAAGGAAAATCAAAGAACAACAGAATTGTGTGTGTATCGACTCATTATTCTACTTTAATTCCATCTAATGCTGTGTGGAGCCTGGAGGCTGGGACATTAATTTCCTGCTTTTTCTGTTTCACCAATTCCTCCTGGAGACCAGGAGAAAGAAGTTCAGTCCTAGAGGCTGAAATCAGCAGAAAAGGCCAGGAAAAGGGAGAAGGAAACCTGGGAAGGCAATTTTCAACATGCTCGCAGAAAGGCGAGGAGGAGCGCTGGCGCTGGCTGGCGCTGGCGTGGGCTGGGTGGGCTCTTGAATGTCTGGAATACAAATGATCCAGGGGAATGAAATGTCCCTGGTCTTGGGTCCAGGTGGGAGCTAGTCCAAGGCCTGAGGAGCTGGGCAGGAAGTCTGCAGACGGCCCTGACTTCAGAAAAACCCCAATGTGTTCCAGATGGGATGCCCCCAACCTCGACCAAGTGTCCAGCTCTACCATGAATTCACCACATGGTCCATGAAGCCCGAGAGCTCCCGAATAAGGCCTGTCTGATGAACACAGGGCAGCACGTCAGGCAACAAAATCAGACACTGCCTACTACTGCTCTCTAGTAACCTCAGCAACACCCTCTCCCCCTCGTCCTTCCCTCTGAGGGTGGCCGCACCTAGCCCCTCATTTCAGTCTGGAGCTACCTTACAAGATGGTTATTCCCGTTTGACAGGCAGGGAAACTGAGGAAGAAGAGCCCACAGTGAGGAAGTGGTAGGAGCAGTCAGAACCCTGCTTCAGCCTGAGGTTCTGGATAACTAAGGGTCTGGATGTGTGAAGGGAGGGTACCCCACTAAGCGAGCAGTGGGTAGTGGTGCACACTTTTTCAGAGTCTGGGTTTCAGGTGCTAAGGGAATGGTGGATGAGGCAGGCTCTCTGGACAGCCCGGCTCCTGGCCCCACAGTCACTGAAAGGGCTGGTATCCTCCTAAAATCTTCTTGTAGGCATGCTGGGAGAGCTCTGCCCAGAGGAAATAGGGACCCCTACACCCTGCTACCCAAGGGGATGCAAGGTGGTCAGTGTCCTGGAGAGATGGGATTTCAGGGACAATGAAAGATCTATGCCTCCACTGAGTATAGACCCTGAGGTGTCTCCTGACTCAGCTTGCTATTCCTCCCCATAGAGAAGAACAGGAGAAATCTGACCCCAGCCTCCAGGGTCTGAACCACTCATGTCATCCAGTCAAACCTCGGGGCCAAGGGCAGATTTTCTCCATGCTGGAATCTGACATTGGAATCCACGGGAGAACCAGCAAGCTGCCAGAGGAGGCACCCTGATGACGGAGGTGTCCCTTCCCCAGCTTGCTGGACATTCTCCAGCCACAGTACTTCCATAACCTTGGAAGTCCCCCTCCCACCAGAAACCTGCCATCTGTTCCAGTTCTGCGTGGTGTTAAATGTTCCCACCTGCTCAAAACTCTGTCCGACTCTGCAGTGGACGTGAAGACAGACAGTCTCAGCACTTGAGCAGAGAAACATGAAGCCTCTGAGAAGACCACTGGGTCTCTGAGAAAACAGTCTTAAAGATCTCCAAAATGGAAGCTGGGCATGCTGGTGCATACCTGTGATCCCAGCACTTGGAGGCTGAGGCAGGAAGATGGAAACTTTGAGCCCCACCTGGACAACTCAGTGACTTAAAGATACTCCATCTCAATAAAAAGTAAAAACATGGGCTGGGGGTATAGATCAGTTCAAAGGCCCTGGGTTCCATAAAAATAAAACAAAAAAATAAATAAAAATAAAGCAAAAAATAAGACAAAACACATGATAACGACAAAAAAATAGCAAAATCAAATGCCTACTTCAAAATTAAATGCTGGAAATCTAAAAAGGCTTGCAGATCAAGAGCAAAGTTTTGGAACCAACATGCACGATGTGAATGTGGAGACACTGAGTTGGGTGGATGGGTGAGGGGTGACCCAGTCGGGCACAGAAGTGCAAGGTGAGGCCTGGCTGAGATGAGAAGGGGCACACAGGGCCTGGTGCTGGTGGGGCTGCCAGGAGATGCCTCCACCTGGTCTGGAGAGTGGGTGCTGAGGAGGGGCCCAGAAAAGCCAGGCCAGAGCCTGAGCGTGGAGACATGGCTCTGCCCTTACCCCCTTCAGTCTATAAAGAGTATACTGGAACACTCTTGTTGGTGCTGTGACAGAATCAGGTGGTGGCACCCTGAGGAGGACTTAGGTCAGGAGGGTAGAGCCCAGGACCTTCTAACAGAGGCCCAGGGAACCTCTGCCTTCTGCCCTTCTCCTGCGAGAGGGTGTAGCAGGGGTCACTGAGACGGTCTCATCAGCACTAAATCTAGAAGCCTTAAGCTTGGGCTTCCTGGTCTCTGGAACTACGAGCAACACATTGATGCTGTTTATACATGACCGAGCCTGTGGCATTTTGTGCCAGCATCAGGGGAGCATACTGTTTACAATTTCAGTGCACCCCACAACCCACCCTGGCATGATTTGTCTCCTGGATTTATTTCTGGGGGCCTTCCCCCTAGACATTTACTTATTCATCTGTCTCCATTCATTGGCTTTCCAATGGCAGATGCATTTGCTTTAACTCCTGCTCTTTCTGAAGTACATAGTGCACAGAGGGTGCTGAATAAATATTTGCTTATGTAGTGAATGAATGAACGAATGAATGAATGAATGAATGAATGTCTCCCTTGCATAAAGGCTAACTCAGGGCATGCTCTTCCAGCCTAGCTTGGGGCCTGGGCACTGAAGGTATAGGTCCTTGAAGGGGCACCTGAGCCTTTACTCTAGGAGGCCTGGACCTTAGATTCTGCCCCTAAATGGAGCCTCTGAGTGGGTGGGAATCTCAGCATGGGCTTGGCTGCCTCACCCCCTTGCTAGGTCTGGAGGAGGAGCACTGGGCCCTGTGCCTAGAGCTGAATGGAATTTATTGCACCAAAGGCTGCCTGAATTTGAAGATCTGGATTAGCAAACTACATATTTTGTGGAGGGTAGATGCACAAAGCCCAAACAGAAATCTGCAGGAAACAATCTGGGAGAGCTGGAGACAGAGCGTGAAATGGACAAAACACACAGGCCCAGGCCTGAGCAAACAGGCGGGGAGGAAGGGCCAGCCCAACCCAAGGCATCTGCAAACATCAGAGCATACATACAGTGCTGCCTGAAAAGAGGCCTCAAGCTCCAGAATGTGTGTCCTTCAAGCCTCCCTTTCTCATTAGCACCAGGGTAGGTCATCTCTAAGGACAGAATAGAAAAGGTGGCCAGAGTAAGATGCCCAGTTGCAATGGATGTTGTGGAGCTCTGGACAGATTCCTGCCCTTGCTAGGCCTTCGTGAGTGCCTGTATAGTGAGGGCTTTCAATAGGCAGCCTCTCTTCACAAGGGCTGGCTGGGTCCTGCTAGGATGCCAGCTGTGCGCCTTTGCAAGTTGTCACAACACGGCAGGAACCAGAATGGATGTTGATAGTTGCTTGGTGAACAGCTTATACAGCTGTACCTGGCAGCCTCCCTTGCCCTGCACTTAACAGATACCAGCAGCTACTTTAAAGGCTTAAATTTGGGAAGACTCCACAGAGAATTGTTCTGGGTAACTGGAGTGCTGGATTTAGCTTCTGGACTGTGTGATATCCAGATGGCTGCTTCAGTTGGCCCATCTTTGCTCAACTCAAATTTTCCTCTAAGGCAGAAAAGCGTGCTCTGTTAAGGTCCAAGATGTGCCTTCTGTCAGCTGACCCCGTGCTGCAGCCAGGGGGCGCTGGTGGCAGAAGTGCTTCTCTGGGACCAGGGGGCCAAGGCTGCTCAACTTGGTGGCCTGTAAAGCACATCACTGGATTCCCCAGCTTCACATTGGTGTGGCTGGGTGAGTGGATTCCAGAGTAAGCCCCGCTCTGGGGGCGACCACCGACACAGGCTGGCTTCTGTCTGGGCCTCCTATTAATAGACCAGCTTTAAGGCATGGTTTCCTTTTCACTTGCTCTGGAGCTGGCAGTCCCTGTGGGGACAGCTTCCTTGCAAAACAAACAGCAGAATCGATACTTCCTCCACAGGGGAGGTGGAGGGTCTGCAGATGGCAAGCCAGGCCCTCCTCCATTCTGTTGGCCAGGCCCAAGCCCAGGAGACGGTACAGAGGTCACCAGGGCGCTTTCTGCCTCAATTCAGCAATCCAGTTACATTAAATCTAACAGATATTTATTGAGCAACTTCCACATGTCAAGGCTGGCTAGGTTAACAGAGAAAGGGATGCGTAAGATTCACCTGGGCCTTAGGGACCACACATGTCTTGTCACCAGGAGTCAGACATCGGGAGGCCTGTGGTGCCTGGTGTCACGGGGACAGGCACGATCCTGGAAGGTCTGTGCCTGAAGGCATCTACTTCTGGTGCAGCACTCACTGCCCAGGCCTATCTGGTCAGTTCCAGTGGGATGTATCCCCCTGGGGCCAAGGGGGGAAGCTGGGCTCTAGCCTGGCCAGCATAATTTCTGTCTTCTTCAGCTTCCAGTGGCCTTGCCAGGACAGCCTGGAGCAAGCCTGACCCCAAATCTCAGCACAAGAGAAGTCCTGGGAGAGCTACTTAAGAATGCAAACTTGGAACACAGCCCTGGAGACTCGGGACCAGGAGGCGTTGAGGCCTGGAAGTTGGCCTGTGGCTTAGGGAGCTGGAGTCCATGGACCGCAAGCACACTGTCTAGGTTTGGAGGGAAAACCACATGGAGGGAAGCAGTGTGGGGATGGGCTCGGCTCCTGTCTCCAAGGCCCAGACGCCAGCAGGCAGTCCTTATAAGTCCTGGTGGAGGTGGGGTGCTCCCTGGGAGGACTGGGGGAGAGGGAAGTGGAGGGGTGTGAGGCTGCTCACAGGATGCCACAGTACCTTCCCAAAGGGCAAGGGAGAGAGGCCTGGGTCTCTGATCAACTCAGCCCCCTCTGGAGGCCCACTTGGCCTTTACCTTGAGCCTCAGCACACGATCAGGGAGGACCACACAAGGGCGTCATAACCTCTGGGCATCACAGAGGCAAACCCGGAGCTATAGCACGGGTGAGGCCTTCCAGACAGGCTAGCGGTCACTGTGGCCCTGGCTGGGTGGGGGTCAGGGTAGGAGGCAGTGCAGAGGCAGGGTTGGGGTGAGCGATGTCAGGAGAGAAAGAGGCCATTTTAATAAAAGCAGCACAGAAGAGCCCACCGTGAGATAAGTGAGAAACACATTCTGAGGGGGCCAGCACACAGGCAGCTCCTCCAAGCCCAAGCCACCTTTCCAGGAATGTTTCAGGACACAGGGAAGAGCAGGGAGGAGAAGGACCACAAGGACTTTAGACTCTGGCCCTGGATCTGCTTGCTTGGTGGGTTTCAAGATCATAAAGGAATCTAATGGAGGAGTGGAGCCTCCTTACCCGAGAGCCCAGATTAAGCTGTGGAATATGGGTGACACGTACGCGGTGGAGGACGCGGCACAGTTAGAATTCTGCCAGCATCCTAAAATATTCATGAAACACGGGACCAGGCCTAGACTGTTAACACTGCCCTGGCTCCCTCCAGTGGAGTGGCAAATGGGCGCCAAGTGCTGTCATCTGTCCCTTGATCTTTCCAGGTCCCACAGGGAGGGAAGGGGAGCAGGGAGGCTGGGGACAAATAGGAATCGCGCTCTCCTGGTGGCTCCCATCTCCAGGTCAGAGTATGAGCGAAGAATTTCTTCGGAGCGGAAGGCGGAATCACTGCTTCTCGAGTCTCCCTCCATCAGAAGCGATTAGTGGCGGCCCCGAATCGGCTCCACCACTGTTCAGCCTCCTCTGTGAGCGCAGCACTGTTTATCTACCCAAATCTCCACGAGCAGCCCAGGCAAAAGGCACAGTGTCTCACAAAAGTAACTTGGCCTTCGAAAGAAAATAAGGAGGACAAGAAAGAAATGAACCCCTGGCTTCCCTGGGTAAGAGCATCTTCGGAGCGTTTCTACGCGCTGAGGGTGAGCACAGTGCAAAACTGCTGCAATTTAACGGGGCGTCTAATTAAAAGGAGTGACATGAAAAGCCTTTTCTTCCTGCTCTGGGTTTTGCTTCTTTCTGTGCAGGGATCAGAAGTATAACAACGTGAGGACAAAGAGTTATATCCGCAAACAATGAGAAGCAGCGTAGCAGCGACTGAATTCGTGGTTTTAAATCTTTCTGTGCCACAGACGCGGCTGAGGCTTGCTGTGTCCTGTGTGCTGTGTCAGGAGCTGGGTCACAGAGAGGAATGAGACACCGGCAGCCTCCGTGCAGCGGAGAGGGAGCGCAGAGAACTCAATCCAGCGTGGGTTGTGCTAAGGGACAGGTGCACGCGCAGTCAGAGAGCCGCGGGGGCCGAGCACACCGCAGCATCTGGGCCTCTCCCGTTCACCATGTGGGCTCAAGTAGGCATTTACCGTGGTCCTTCCATTTTTCCTTTAAATAGAGATACTTTTAGGAAGGGGACAATGAGTGACAGCCTGAGTTTCTTTTTGAGGAGATGAGAATGTTCTGGAACGAAGAAGTGGTGTTGCCACAATCTCACGCATGTTCTAAATGGGCTGAATTGGATGCTTTAAAATGGTGAATTTTCTTATGCATAGTTTAGCGTAGTTTTTTTTTTTTTAAACAAGGGTTTTCTAAGGTCATCCTGCTCTTGAGTTTTGCTTACCACTTCAGGGCCCTCCCAGAATTCCTGAGCCCAGGGAGGGCGGGTGCAGAGAGGCAAGCCTGCCCAGAGCCCCTGCCCCCTCTCTTTCTGCAGGGTCCTGGCTCCAGGCAGGGCTCAAGCAGTGCAGAGGGAGGAAGCCACTGGGCCGCATCACAGCCATGCCCTCCAAAGGCCACAGGCTCCGCACCCACAGCATATTCTCCCCAGCCTTCCCTGGTCTAATTTTAAACTCTTCACTGTGGCAGAGCCATGGAAGTGCTGCTTCTACTCCGAGAAGGGGCTGCTACTGCTTAGAAGTTCATTTCTAGGAGGGCGGCGGGTGGGCTTGGCACTACCTCCTTCCTGTCACCCCTCGAAGCTCCCGAAACCTCCCTTTTACTTCCAGTTACATATGGGTCCCTCCTCTTGGTGAGGGAGTTCACCGAGCCAAAAATCTGGGGAGCTGGCAGGGGCGGGGTGGGGCGGGGACAGGAGAAGACAGGGAGGCGGTGGAAACAGAGCTTCCCTGGGATTTGGCAGGGCCCCAAAGCCAGATCCATCCCTTGGATTTGAACCTAGCCACCCAGCCTTGAACTCTGCATCTGAGCACCCCTCCCTTCCTATGACGGTGCAAAGGCTTAGCTTCACCTCCGTGCGGCCAGCAGCCGGCAGTCCATCTGTTAACATGCTGGCCAGTCCGAGGCCTGGTGGCACACAAGTGACCCAGAAGTAGGCATAATCCTCTCTTCTAAATGTGCTTAATACCATCGATAATCTTGTCACATAAATCTCCTGGTTAGCAGTGAGCTGCAGCTATCACCGCGAGACTCCAAGAATCTCTCAGTAACAGATCCCACCTCCTGTCATCTATCTCTTTCTGATACTGACTTCAGCTGCCATGTTGCCGAGTGAGCGTTTGGGAGAATCACTCTGACCTTTGCAGGCTGTTTCCTGGGAGCAGCTACATATTGCTCAGGCCATCCTGGCCCTTCACCCTCCTCTCTCTCCCCTTCCCCTCACTCCGGCCCTCCTTGTCCCTCTCCTCCTTCCTCACCACCTCTGTACCTTTCCCCACTTCCGCTGAGGGCCTGCTCTGGTCCTCTGCACACTTGTACCCCTCAGGTGGCCACTGACTTGGTGGGGTCTGTATCCTGGCTCACATCTGCTGCTTCATTTCTTTGTTCCAAAGACTGTGACCTTCTAGACCAAGTGCTTGCTGTTCCCTGTAACTTTCTCTGACCCCTTTGATACCTCTGGCCACTGTGTTCTGAGTAAGTCCAAGGAGGACTTCTCCAGTAGGGCCAGCCTGGGGTACAGTGCAGCCCAACACTACAGGGACACCCGGTTCAAGACTTCTCTGAGGAAATTAAACTCAAGTCCTTCGATCAGCCCAATGAGTCAGTGATTGGTGTGCACCCAGGGCGGGGCCAGTGCTTTCCACAAGCAGACCTCCCTGTAGCTGCTATCCTGTGTCCTAAGCTCCACCCAGGGACAAATCTGGGAAGGGGGTGCTTATCTCCATGGGTGGGGCACACAGCTCAAAGCAGTTAATGAATAACTGCCCTGTGAGCAGCACTGAAGCCTATCCCAGCATGGCGCTGGGCTGCCAGCAACAGCTGGGTAAACAAGCGGGCTGTGAGCTAATCCCATGCCCAGAGTCCTGGGAGCACAGGGAGAGCATGGCGGGCCTGGGAGGATGGCTGGAGCCTGCGGGATCGGCTTTTGAAATAGGTCCCAAAGTGCTGGCTGACATTTGGGGACAGTGCCTTCTGCTCACTAGGGCCCACCCGGGTCACATGACTGGCTCCTGGAAGGTATCAGCTGACCTGCCCGCATGACCAGGCTGTGTTGGGGAGAGTGATGGGCCACCGTCTGCCACATTTTTCTCCTTTTAGTTCCTTTGGAATGGAGAGGCACAGAGAAGGTAGCAAAAGGAATTTTCTTCTGACTGACCCAGGAGAAGAGGGGAGTGGTCCACGCTGAAACCTTTAGGTGGTGTTTTGATTTTGAAAGTTTCCCTGTTTCTATGAGGGGACTTACCAGCACTGAGCATGCACATTTCCCTTTTCTCTCTTCGTTAAAGCAAGGCCCCCTTAACGGGAAGCCTCAGCCCCAGGCCTTCAGTCTGCCTCTCTGTGTGGTTGGGAGCAGTAGCCCTTGCATTCCCAGGGGAGGCTCTGTGGGTTGCGGTGGGGACAGGACCTGTGGGCTTCCTGCTTAACTGCTTTTTCAAAGTTTTCCACATAGGAGTCCACCTATTCCAAGAAGCAGGTGGGTGGTCATTAGGAGGTTTGTGGACACTGTCCCACGTAGGGCAGAGGTGTCATGCTGTCGTGCTTTAATGCAGCAGATGGGTGGGGGGCAGGTCAGCAGTCTGGGGCTGTCTGCAGATGCCAGGCAGGGACTTTTACAGGGTATGCCAGTGTCCTAGCACTGTCATAACAAATGGCCACAGACTGGCTGGCTTAAAGGACAGAAGTCTATTCTCTCATAGTTCTGGGGCCAGAAGCCCCAAACCCAAGGGCTCTGGGGGAGAATCCTTCTTTGTGGCCCCTGGTGGCATAGGGCATAGCCCTTGGCTTGTCACAGCACTGACCTTGTCTCTGCTGCTGTCTTCAGATGGCCTCTTCAGGGGGTTCGACCTTCCTCTCTTCTCTTAGAAGGACTCTGTCACTGGAAGCATGCCCCACAGAATTCAGGAAAATTTCATCTTGAGAGTCCTACCTTAGCTACTTCTGCCTACACCCTGTTTACAAACATGGTTATATTTAAAGATCCCAGGAGGACATCCTCTGGGGGAGGGAGGGTACTATTTAAC
This sequence comes from Ctenomys sociabilis, assembly GCA_004027165.1. Lineage (NCBI taxonomy): Eukaryota > Metazoa > Chordata > Mammalia > Rodentia > Ctenomyidae > Ctenomys > Ctenomys sociabilis. The sequence goes on along the minus strand of PVKA01002652.1, from coordinate 33,497 downwards.
CTTCCACACAGAGATTGTCCCAAAAGTATAACCCTGCTTTCTTAACCCATGCCTTAAAGAATCCATGGGTTCCTTGGTGGGGGCGGTGACCCCAAACTAGAGCCTAAATTTCTGCATGTATGGGAATAAAGGAACTGGGAATCTCAGGAAGCTCATAGGTGAGTCGAGGCAGGATTGCGCACAGATCTTAGATCACTCAGTTGTGTCTTCAGCCTACAAACCTGGCAACTGGTATCCTGGAAGGGTCCCTGTGAGGCAGCATCTCCTAAGAAGCTGACAAAGCTGCTCAGCCCTCTTAGCTGCAGCCACCGTCACCCTGAGCTTGCCTCCCCCAACTACTGGCTCATTGCTGGGACTCAGAAATGTTAAATAACAATAATAATAATAACACATCTACGTATGACACTTTAATAGCTGATCTGTCATTTTCCTACTTTATTTCTGAAATTTTAAGAATGGTGCCCTTCCTGCACAAAACATCAGGGTGCATTTATATTAAAAAATGAAACTAATTAAAATGTTTGAAAACCATAAACCACTCTACCATAAAACAGCAGCAGCCTTACTTTTCTAGTCTGAAAGGATTTTTCTTTCTTATTTTGCAGCCTGCACGATGTACTAAGCCCTGGCACAGGAGGCGGGGAGGCTGAACTACCTTGAGCAAGCCCTGGGGTTATTGGATGCTGGTGTGGCACCTGTGGGCTGTGAGGAAGGGCAGGACTGGGGTGGGGCAAGAAGCTGGAGGACAAGATTTCCTGGAGGCAGTGGAGCTCAAGATACCTCTGGGCTTTACAGGCAGCTTGGGAGGTAACCACTAGGGAGAAACAGCTCTGAAAGGCCTGTGAGTGGCTTATGGGCAGGGTAAGGATGGAGAGGGAGAGGGGAGTCTGGTATGTACTTCTGGCTTGCATAGCTGGGTGGATGGGGGGCCTTGTTCCTGTGCCGGCTGTGCTGGGTCAGAGCAGGGGTACAGCTGAGGATACAGGACCTGGTTCTGGCCATTTTGTGTCAGAAGCTCCTGGCAAATCTAAAGGCAAAGATTTAGGAGTTAGAGACATGGGCCTTGGAAGAATAAATCTGAGTTCAAATCCTATTTCCTACCACTTATGACCTATGGCATTGAACAAGTTGCCCAGGCTTCCTGAGACTCAGTTTCCTCATATATAACTAGACTTACACCACAGTGTTATTATAGGAGCTCAGGCCAAACACGTGAAGCTCCTGACATAGTGCCTGGCTCTCCAGAAATGGTTTAAAAGGCAAAAATAACAACAAAGAAACAAATGTAACCACAACAACCCATAAAAAGAATGTGGGTCAGAGGCCAGGACTATTTGGGGCACAGGTTCTAGATTTGAAATGGTGAGAGAGAGTGGAGGATTTCGCATTTCATGGAAGTACAGCAATTGCTCTGCAAAACACCTTACTTAGGGATTCCTTTAATCAGTGAGGTGCTGCATGCATTTCAATACATATTTAATTCATATGTAGACAATTGACTACCACTACTGTGATGCCACACAGAGAACAAGAGGCAGCCACGGAATGGTTCTGAAATGAAAATATACCACTGTGGAAAAGCAGAACACAATTTTCAAAAGCTCACTGCTATTCTTTAGTAAAGCAAGTGGATTTCCATGACTACAACTTCTACCCACAATTCAGCTTGATAATTCAACACATATTTACTGAGTGTGTAACAGACAAGTGTGAGCTGCTAGCAATTCAAAGCCTGGGAAGACAAGGTCTTTTGTCTCAAGGACTTGCATTCAGGAGGGAGACAGACAAATAGAGAGGAGAAGGCCACACAGTGAAGGCTGCAGTCACAACAGCAACAGCCCATGCTCACAGATTAAATCCTAGACACCAGACACTGCTGTAGGTGGCCCCTGTTATTAGTTTGCTTAATCTCCCCCACTATTTGATGAAGCAGATGGCATGATTTCCCTGTCTTATATAGCAGAGGAACTAAGGCCTCGAGGGGCCTTGCTAAAGATGACACAGCTAGAAAGTGCAAGAGTCAGGATTCGAACTTGGGTTGCCTGATCAGTCGGGGATGCTAATACCATCACTGTGCTGAAAAGAGGTGTTCTAGAGACCTCTTGTGTGTACTTGGCATCCTGGCTCAGACTGATAGGTAAAGGAAGCTCTTCGACCCAACTGAAGTCAAGTGGGAAACCCTGGAATGAACAGCACCTGAAAGGCGAGGAGGATTCAGCAGCCCCTGAGGCCGGCGATGGTTTGGGGTGCACCTCTGCAGCCCCCGTGGTCCCTAGACAGGCTGGGCCCACCACGGAGGGGTTCTGACAGTCAGCCAGGGCAGGGTGCGCGTTCTCCTGCTCTGTCCAGACCTGTGGCCCTATCAGATCGATGGGGCCATCAGCCTGGCCAGGCTCTGAAGGGAGCTCAGAAATGGATAATCCCAAATTCTGAGCACCGTTTATTTCTCAATTATTTACAAGAAGCACGACGTAGTTGCAAAATAATCTAATTCATAACGCCTTTTTAATGCCTTTATAACACAACATTCACAATATTCCCTTCTGATCTCAGCAGATGACAAGTTGCCACTATTGAATTCCCATTAATATGAATAATAGGTACAATATGATTTGCCCAATATCGTCTCTTCAGTCTCATATTGCGAGGGAATAAAAATCACTCCCTCAGCATATTTCTGATGAGAGGTGACGGTGGCGTACAGTGCTGGTCTTTTTGCCAGGGAGGTGCTCCTAGCGGGGCTTAAGGCAGGATTTTTGATGCCTGGCAGGTGAGCTTTTCCTCCTCCATGGCTGTCTTTGCAGACTCAGATGGAAGGTCAGGGGCAGGGCAGTCCCTACCTAAGGCTAGGTACCTCCAGCATCATCCCAGAGAGCTCTGAGGTCCACAGCTAGAGGGCGCTGCGCCGGCAGTGTAGACCTGGCCGTTGCTAGGGCGCCACCCTGAGCACCTGCAGTCAGGAGCCTGGAGCGGGTTAGCAGGCAGAAGCACTCTGGACTGTGGTCGGCTCCTAGCGAGCACTTGGTAAAAAATTCGTGGCGATGACAGTGCCATGCGGGTGGCAAACCCCGGATCCATCTTGGGCCCCGGCAGACCTAGCGGGCTCCCTAGGGTGGCTGCAGAGTGTGCAGGGCTACCATGCTGGCTGTCCCAGGGAGGCCACGGTTCTGGCTACAGGACACCATCAGCGCTGCTGGCACTTCACCCACCACTGCACATAGGGTGCTCCGTCTCGTGCCTGGTCTGCCGAGCAACTGGCACAGACCTCAACCCGTATGGCTACGACATCCACCAGAGCCTCCAGCCCACTGGCCTCGTTTCCTGCTGCGCTGGGCTGCAGAGCTGTGTGGTTGGGGAAGAATGAGTGGGGGAGCTGAGCCTGGACTTCCTCAGTGACACCAAGAGTTCCCGGGGCGTATGGCCACTCGCTTGCCCGTTCCTCAGGAACCTTCCCGGCTTTCCAGGCAAGAGCATGCAGTTCAAAGGGAAGTGCCAGCACTGGACCGGCTCCCATTGTGAGTGGCAATGTCCCTACTCCGAGCAGAGGAAATTTCTTTTTTTGAGATGGGTCTTGTTATTTTTTCCAGGATGATCCTGAACTCCTGGGCTCCAGCAACTCCCTTGCCTCAACAGCCAGGAAACTTCTTGATTCTGCTAATTCTCCCTGAACTTACATACAGATATTACTTCTCTCTTTCCATAATGGGGCATTTACTTTTTATTTATATTATTTTTAATCTGTGGTAAAATATATAAAGCATGCGAGTTTTTCATTTTCACCATTTTTAAGTACATAGCTCAGCAGCATTCATATCAGTGACAATGCCAAGCAACAATCAATACTGTCTGTTTCCAAAACTTGTTTATCACCACAAAAAGAAACTCAACACACTAAGCAATAACTTCCCATCCCCCACTCCATTCTCTGGTAATGTACAATTGTCTCTGTGAATCAGGGCGTTTATGTCTACACAGCACATTTGCCTGGCGGTTTCATTCATACCTCACACAGCCCAGGGAGGCGGGCGCTGTTGAATGCAGCTTCTAGGGGAGAGAATCAAGTCTCAGAACTGAAGTGTTCTGCCCGAGGCTGCTCAGCAGGTTAGGCATGCGGATGGCTCCTCATGTCCCTCTCCTTTAACCCAGCTTAGGATGTTTCTTGATACCCTAGTAGTCTCTCAGTCAGGGCCTCCCCCTTTCCATCCCAGGAAGGCTCTGCCCCTTGTAGCCAGGGAGCTGGAGACAAAAGCCCATAGCCATTGTGACGATTTCCCTCTTCTTCTTGGTTCCCCACCTCAGGGCAAAGGAAAGCCAGAGGTGAGCAGGGCTGCTGGAACCCTGGCAAGCAATGGCTCTGCTACACCACTTCCCAACCCAGGCTGAAATTCACTCAGGGCAACTGCAGATGCCCAAGAGAAAGATGCTGCTGTCCCCATGGACAGTGATCATTTGGACTGACACTCTGGGACAGAACCAGGGAAAGCAATAAGAGATCAGCCTCCTAACTGAAGCAGCCATCGGGCGTTAATCTTGGAGTAAAACAAGAATCCCTCAGAAAGAGATTGAGAGTGCAACCCAAGGCTCAGTGGTCTCCAGGCATTTGGCACCTGTTTGGTGTCTACAGTGCCCCCCTGTGGGTTTCCCAGTGCCAAGGAGAACTGTGCTGGGTATATAGGAGGTGTGTGGCTGAACCACACCCTTGTACATGCCGTCTAGTCCTCACACAAGTGGTTCTTTTAAACTACCAATGATCAAGACTGCTTCCAACTGGGAGCCTGGAGCAGTTTCTTCAGTGAAGTCACTAGAATGGGGGAAGATGGTTATCTAATGTTTGTTTGTCCAGCTGCTCCCTCAACAGGTTCTCCCGTGGGTTGCACTGATTTTGGGCCTCCACAGAGCACTATGTGTCTGGGTTCTGGAGCAAGACTGCCTGGGTAGATTTGGGCCTGGTGGGTGCCTAACCTGTCTGGTCTCTCAAGTGAGGGTATGATAGCACAGGAAACAGCTGATCTGTGACCCTCTGAGGACAGGAGGGCAGAAGCAGTGCACAAGGGAAGAGCAAACTTAACCTGAGAGGCAGAGCCTCAGGAGCAGGTGTAAGTAGCCCGCAAAACACTTCCCTTAGGCCTGCAGCAGCCAGCAGTTTACTGCAAAGGAGAGCAGGTGCCTGGTGCTCGGGCACTGGACACCCACCGTACACCTCGCGTCCCACCTGGCTGCTTGGTGCCGGAGGTTACAATGCATTCCCCCAGCTGCTCCAGGAAGCAGAGGATGGAAGATGAGAAAGAAAGAATCCAATTCCTGCTAATAGAGAGATGTGCAGCTGCAGACCGAGTGCAAACGACATGCTCCTGTCCACATGCTTTCCTTAGTTTGCGTGGCTCTTTATCGACCGGAGAACAATCAGCTTTCTGGCTGATACATTCCACACAGGTAAATCTGCAAATGCAAATCATCAGTGCGGTGCTAGCTGGGACTGCAGCCTCAGTGCTTCTGGGATTTCTCCCAATACTTTCATTTTGGGCAGGGAAGGAACTGCTGAAGCTGACTGGAAACCTGCTAACCTACACCAACAGCTCCTCTCTAGGTGTTACACTTTGGGAGGGAGGGCTTGGCCCAGTTTGATCATGTGTATGATGCTAGTGAATGAATCGGAGGAAGGCCAGTCTGGGGTTGGAGGACATTTTTCCTGCTGAAATTGAATGAAGTGTGTGAGCACACACACAAGGTGCTCAAAACTCCTGTGTTTATTCGCCCCGGTTATTTTTAGCATTACAGAAGGTTCCCTTCTTAACAAATGGGTTAGGTTCTGAAGTTTCATTTGTAATTTGGCTGTTTAGATTTTGAAACATACTTTCCCTATAAAAAACAAATTTTCAAATGATGGGGAGAGATTCAGGCTAGTTCTCCCAGGCCTATGTAACCCATAATGTAGCTCAAGTATTGTCCTTTTGCAAGGGGAAATATAATTGTAACAGGAATAATTAAATGGGACAGGGAGAATCATTACAGCCCAGTAAGTAGATTTATGTTGATCTTGAATGATTCTGTTTGCAGAAAACTCATTTAATTTAAGAAGAGGATCTTTAGAAGGCTTTTTGGGAACTGCATGGGATTTGTCCCATTAAAGATGAAGTGTCAGACCACTGGAATATGTGACTACTGAATATCTGTGTTACTCTACTGATTCCATTTCTTGATTTCAGGTGCCTCTTGATTTCAGAAAGTCTTACCATCAAAATTCATGCTTCCCTGTCAATTCCCACAGGAAGAAATTCACTGGTCCAAGGCCACAGAGGGGTCTCCCGAGGCTGATGGTTTGATTCTAAACAACAGATCCGCGTCCATCTCTGTGTAGGTTCTAGTGTGGTCTTTAGGACTGAGGGCCCCATCCTGGCCACCAGTGGGCTGGGAGGTGGATACACCTTTGCCATGCCCTGGGGCCAGCTGCCTGGTGGAGTGGAAGACGTGCAATGCCACGCTTAAGTCTTAAGTGCCCCTGCTGATTCCTAGGCTATGTGGCGAGAGTGTTTGGTAGAGCCTGTCTTTTCTGCCCAGGCCAGAAGCTGAAAGGGCAGTAGGGCTACCTCTGTGAACATGTCTTCTTTGTGGGGTGGGAGGCTGGCTCAGACTGCCTTAAGGGCTAGTCTGGTAAGGTATGTGGAGCAGGGGATCAAACCATGGTCCCCTGTGCCTGACTGGGTTTGCCCAAGCAGGCACTTAATCAACTGAGCTAACCTGCAACCCCTCTGTGAAGATGTGGAAAATACTGTGTGTTGTGCTATTAACCTGACCATGATTCTCGCCATCCTTAGACAGCTGTCCTTTCAAAACTGTGATATTGTAGCATGTTCCCTCAACATGCAAGGGTCTCCGCAAGCTTAAATAATGCATAATTTCTCTTATAATGAGAAACCAAGATCATGAATAAAGAGCAAGATATAAGATCATAGAAAGCAGAGAGATCTTTCTTAAATGGGAAAGGGACCAAGAGATGGGGGAAGTGGGGAGGGAAAGGGGAAAGAAAAAGAAATAAAGATGTGTCATGCACAAGCATCAGCACCACACAGGGAATGTAAACATCATGTGCTACAAACATGGACCAAGACAAGAAAAAAAAAAAAAAAAAAAAAAAAAAAAAAAAAAAAAAAAAAAAAAAAAAGAACAGAAAAGCGGTAGGGTCTCTGCTAGTTCTCCAAAGCCTGAAATCAAGATTTGAGGCTTTACTGCTTGCTTTAGCCAATGGGATTTGAGCAAAAATGTCTCAGGCTGAGGTGGGAGAAACAGCTGTGTCTTGGCCTCCCTCTTGCCTTCTGCTGTTAGAACCCTGAGCAGCCAGGTGAAGAGCCAGAGCCGGCCAGATGGAGGATGACAGGTCACACAGGAAACCCAGGGCCTCAGCTGAGCGTCAGCCAGACACGCGTGTGCGAATGACAAGACCTCCACAGAGCCCAAGGCTGACCACAGACCAGTGAGAGAGCGGGCCAAGGCCCGAAGTGAGCAGCTGCCCCACAGATGTGCGAAGGCTTAGGCCTCAGAATCTGGGGACAATTGTTATGCAGCAAATCTCACTTGCATGACTCCAGCCAGTGGTGTCTCCTGATGTCTTACTTTGTAATACTTAGCTGCCTTTTGTCCAGACTAAAACTTATCTTATAAATGTGGTAAAATACATAAACATCTCTCCTTTCTCCACCTTAATCAGAAATTGAAGTTTGAGCCACTCAGATCTATCTTCTCCAAACTGTAGGTTTTCAAATGTGTGCTTTGGAAATGTGACATTTTTCAATTCTGTTCACACTTCATGACAGATGGGTTTGAAGTCAATGAAGATACAATCCAAACTGTAACTGCGACTTCAAGTGCAGGCAAAAGCCATTAGCTCTGTACTAACATGTGCAAGTTGTCTCACAATGCTTTATTCGGGGCCGATAATTTATCATCAGGGAAATCACAAATACTTGTTCCTGGAGCAAGCTATAGTCCTTTGGATAAAATCACTTGCAGGCTGGAAATTCACTACGAAGGGAGTTTGAGTCATTCTCCCCACCGAGCTCCCTCAGCAGCCTTTGATTTTTATGGGAGGTTTATGCAAAGCTCCTTTCCTGTTCACCAACTCCAGAACCATTCATGGGATGCTGTGTCAGTTTCACAGGCATGCACACAGTCCCCTCACACGTCCCAGACTGTGTCCCAGGGGTGCGTGTGTGTGTGTGGGGTGGGAGGTCCCGGGTGCACAGGGAAGCTGTCATCCTCATGATGACAAGTATCCACCCCGACATCACCAAGTGCTCATGAATATCAACGCCCTGCACTTGCTTTTTCCTCTATGCATGGAGCCTGTGGGTTTTGCAGCCACTTTCCTCTCTCACTGGGCCTCTGACACAGGCTATGTTGTACCACATCCCAGCCAGATTTATTTTCAAGGGCTTTAGCTGGGGGGGATGGTGGGGATGTTTCAGCCTGAGTGCTCCTGGTCACAGAGAGAGAGAGCCCCAGTATGTTTCACAGGTGTCTGAGAGGGTTCTGCAGAGCCCATTCTCTCAGGAATGGAATTGCATTTTATGAAGCCATCCCTTTTCTGTTTCCTCTGTCAAACAGGTTTGTTGAGAATAATGTAAATTTCATGCAGCAGCAACTGCGGGGCACTGGTGCCTCTCTTCCATCCCATACACAAGCCCGATGGTGGAGTCACACCTCCAGGTGGCAGGGCAGCCTGCCTCAGGAGTCCAGACAGTCAGTGGGGACTTGGGACAGTGCTGCCCCTGTACCTTAGTGACAGCTCCTACACATCAGGGAGGGACAGGATAGCTTGGGAGCCTCTCTTCAACCCACTACCAACAACTAGGGGGCTACTTTCCCCCCAGTGCACAGGTCCTTGGGTAAATCAATCTCTAGTTTAACTTTCTTCCTTCCTTCCTCCCTCCCTCCAAGCCTCTCTCCCTCCCTCTCTCCCTTCCTTCCTTCTTTTCTCCCTTCCTCCCTCCCTCCCTTATTTTTTTCCTTCCTTCCTTCCTTTCCACTGAACTACATCCCAAACCATTTAATTTTGGCACAGGGCCTTGCTAAACTGCTAAACCTCCCAGACTGGCCTCAAACTTGCCACCCTCTTGCCTCAGCCTTCCAGAATGCAGCAGTTATAGGCATGCAGCATTTCACCTGGCTACTTTATTATTATTATTATTATTATTATTATTATTATTATTATTATTATTATTGTTGGTACTGGGAATTGAACTCAGGGCCTCATACTTGCCAAATAGGTGCTATGCTGCTGAACTATATCCCCAACCCTGGCTACTTTAATTTTTTTAAAGTGCTTCTTTTGAGGGCTTGCCAAGTGGCAGGTATGGTTTTAGATTTTTCTGTACATATTAATTGAAATAACCTTTACAAGGTATAGATACTACTGTTGTTCCTATGTTAGAGACCAGGAAACTGGTGTTCAGCTCATATGTGGTGGAGCAAGGATTCAGTCCTGGTTCTGTCCGACTTGAGCTTAAAAGCTCTCACCAGCTGTGCAGATGACCAAATCTTCAGCTTAAGTTTCCCTCCTGTACCATGACAGATAAATGTGCCCATTTTCTGGTTTGAGATTTGGAGTTTGCTGTCATGTAGTGGACGAGAGATGGTGGAATTATAGTTATCATAATTATGCTGCAATCATGGTTACCATGGTAAATGCACGCAGCCGGGCAGCCTGAGATGACGAGAGTTGGCCTGGCAGCTTCTAGTTCTCTCCAGGTGGCCTCGGCAAGTAGGGAGGCTACGTTTTCTTGAGGCCTCACTGTTCTTACCTGAAGGCTTAGGGTCTAGATGCACATGTCCCTCCCCGCTTCTTGGACTCCGGGAATTTCTATCCTAGAGAGTGATGTGCGCATGCTGAAGGGTGGGTAGGGTTAGTCACTGGGTCCCCAGGTGACTCAGCAGCCCAGGAACCTGTGATTGTCCAACTGGCCTTTCATCCAGATTCCAGATCTTAAGGCCACAGTGAAATAAATGAAGGAATGAGCATTAACTCAGGCCTGAGGGTGGCAGTGACAGAAAGAATCGCCATCTCCTTGCTAACCAGCCCCTGGGAGTACATCCGAGCCTCCTCATTTCAGAGCTATGACCCTCAGCTCAAACCTCCAGGAGCAGACCCTCGCCCTGGGAACAAGCCAGTAACCCACAGGCAGGAGGAGTCAGGGATGTCCTGGAGCCTGTGACTTTCATCCTGTCCCCTGCTTAGTTAAGTGGAGGGTACCAGGGCCCAGCAGCACTGACCCTTGTATGTGGGCAGCTTCCTTGGAGTCTTGCTCTGAGTCCCTAAGAGTGGTCCTGGCACACAAATGGCCCAAGAACCTTCATCATGGATGCCAGGCTGCTCCCTTCCTGTGGTCTCAACATGCCCCAGGGCAGGATGAACATCCTACCCCATCCCAGCTTTTACTTAGCAACTTCCCTTGCTCTCTAATATGGCATTTCATTCTGTGTCCCTGCTAGTCTGTCCTCTAAGAAAAGGGCCTCACAGCCTAAAAAGACTTCTAATCTCTTTCCTGGATGGCCTGGTTGCCCAGTGTGCTGTTTCATCTCCACTCTGGGCGGGCAAGTCACCCTCTGCCCACCCCTCCACCTTCTAGCTCCTTCTGGCTTCCATGTCATCTTGAGGCCCAGTAACCAAGACACAACGTCTTTCCCTGCATGCATGGGGCCAGCTCCTCAGGTGAAGCTGACCTTTTCATCTTAGTGAGGTCAGAACCAAACAACTGTCCTCTCGGGGGGGGTGGCCCCAACCTGTGGGCCACGCCTGGTGATGGTGATGGTGGGGTGATGTCACCTGCAGGGTCTTGTTCTGTCCCAGGCACTTTGCATGTTCCTACTCACACACACCCACAACACTTTCAGTTGGCAGGGACTGCTATTCTTGTTTTAGGTCCAGACAGGTTGGGTAATATGGCCGGGTCACACAGCATGCAAACCGTTACTTGACATTAAAAGCCAGTCTATCTCCAAGTCTGGTTTTATCCTCACTAAGCCACCTCTGTCAGGAACAGAAGAAATACTCTGAGTCTGGCCACAGGCTTGCAATATACTGGCTTGTGAGTTCTGAGGAGAAGTGTCAGCTCTTGGCCACTCAGCAAACAGCTAGGAGGACCAGGGAAGCCGTGGATGCCTGGGCTTGGGCCGCCTGCTCGCTGGCATGGGTCAGACACACAATATTCTGGATGCGCTTGGGCCCAGATGGAGCAGCAGTGGCCTAGACGAACCTGCCCTTGACAGCAGCTGCTACCTCCCCTCCCCTGTGCTCCCAGGTCTCCTGAGCACTCCGGCCTGATCAGGCCCAAACCATCACCTTGCAGATACGAAGCTGGGCTGGAGGCGGTCACACAGGAGAAGGCATTTGCCTGCTCCACTGTTCTGTGCTTGAGCAGTGGCTGTCCTCACAGGCCTGAACTGCCTTCTCTGCTTCTCTTGGACACTGGACTCAGACCTTGTCCTAGCTCTTGTTCTCTGTCTGAGGCTGGTTCCTTTCCTTCCATGTGGCTGTGGTTGGTAAATACTGGGTTGCTTTGGAACAAATTAGGAGCCATGTGGCAGGGCCAGGGTGTGCTATGGAGAGCCGTCAGCACCGATAGACTCATCTAGCAGAGCCCAAGCCCTGGCCCCCAGAGCACCTGACACCACCTCTGAAGAGGCACCTATTCTAGGGACAGAACCATCAGTTGGGCCCATGGAGTGCAACCTGTCTCCTACCTGGAGCCCTGGATGTTGGCTCCAGAGGCTGCCATCTCCAGATGGTCAACAGCTGGCTGTGCAGAGTGCCTGCCAGATGTGGCCATGGGGCCAGTGCCTGGTCTCATGGGCGGAGGTCGCCCATTTGGAACAGGCTGGGGCTGGTGCCGAGAGAAGGAAGGATTCTGGCTGGTGTGGGGGGGGCAGCATGCCCAAATAACCCTTCATCTCCTCTCCTGTCCGACATTCCTTTCCTTCCTGCCTCAGTGGGGAGGGTGTTTTCATAACAGGAAAATAAAATCAATAAGGCACTGCACCAAGATGTCAGCATGCTGCGCCGGCCTCCAATAGCTCCATTGTCTCGGGCCTCTGCGGGCTCTGCAGCCAGCAGCACTCTCCCTTATTAATGGGAAGCAGGGCTGAAGGGGGTTCTGGCAAGTCGCAGAGACAAAGGCACAGCACACCTGGAGCATGGCTGGCCGCAGTCACAGCCACTCACAATGGTCTGCCCGGGGCTTCTCGCCTTTAATTTCTACTGTAACTTTTATGAAAGCCAGGGGTGGGGTGATGGTGATGGTGGTATGGTCCCTCCGATCACACACACATGTGTAAGCCCCGAGAGGGCTCCTGGGAAGCACCTCTGAATGGCTGGCAGCGGCATGGAGGCCTGTGGAGTCCTGCCCCGACTAGCGACTAGCAGGGCTTCCTGCCTGGGTCTGCCCCTCCCCCCCTCGCTCGAAGCACCAAGGAACAAGAGGCCCAGCTCTGAGGCTTGGCGACATTCATGGCCACATTCTGTTGAGCACAGACTGGTTTCTGTTGCTATTCTTGAGGCTGGAGCTAGCTCTTCCAGGAAAAGCAGACCAACCTGGAGTGCAAGGCCCTGCGGCCAACTGTCAGGTGGCCAGACCCTGGGAGCTGCTTGAGCAGCAGAGCATCTGGGTCCTCAGCAGTAGGGTGGTGTGCTAAGAGGCTGCCCTCCAAGGCTTGGGAGGCCCAGGGAAGAGCTTAAGTGTGTGAGCACACAGTCAGGTGGCATGAATGCGCAGGGTGGGCTTGTGACCCTGGGCAGCTCTTTCTGTGGGTCAGCATCCACTTGTGAGCCCCAGCCACTGAGGGACTGGCAGGGCTCTGGTTCTCCTGTTTAGGGAACCTTACTGCCAATCTGGAGTTTTCTTGTTATTTTACTTAACTAGCTTTTAGTCAGCCTCAGCACCTGCTTCTCTCCCTGTAAGTTAATCCTGAGAAACCTCATGGGAAATAAGCCCAGAGCAATCCTCAGAAATGGTTTGTAACTTTCTGCTAGGAGGCCGAAGCTCTGGGAACTGTGAGTTGGGAGACCTGCGGTGCTGGCTTGGGCCCATGGGAGCTAGTGACCCCTTCATTGGGCTTCTTCCCAGAGAAGATGCCAGGTCTTACCTTGGTGGTGGCTGCAGATGCAGAGCTGGCAACAAGGCTGGTGATGGCCTCGCTGCTACCTGTGGTGCAGGGAGCGGGGGCCGTGGCCGGGGTGGGCAGGCGCGAGGGTACCACAGGCAGTGGCAGGAGGCCGGGCCGGGCACTGAGGCTGCTGGCTGTGCTGCCACCAGCTCCTGAGGTGACGCTGCAGATGCTGGTGGTCCCATGGGTCCCGTTGACGCTCCACTCGCGGCGGTCCCAGCCTACCCGGTAATCTCTTTCAAAGCGGCTGTGGTGCCGGGACATCTCCGTGGGCCGTGGCGGCTTCTCACAGGGAAACAGAGCCCGGACCTGCCAGCACAGAGCAGAGAGGAGGGTGGTTTAGACAAACAGCAGCCCTGCTTGGACACAGGCGGCAGCCACAGCCGGCAGCCACAGCCGGCAGCATCCATTCAGCCTCTGCTCCGGGTTCACTAATGGCTTCCAATCATTAGCTCATTTCAGAATCGCAGCAAGCCCATAAAGCCAGGATCATTCAAAGCCTGACTTCATAGATGAGGAAGAAATGGTCTCTCCAGAATCGGGTGGCGAAGTGTAGCAGGCAAGATTTGAACCCCATCACAGTTTAAATCACATTTTCTGTTCAGCCGTGTCATACTGCCTGAGTAACCCGGACACACACATTTCAATTACGGTAGGCGTTTCTTGCCTGTCCATTTCCCACTGTGAAGCACAGGCTCCGTGGGCCCCTCAGGCCACACGTTTCTCAAGCACACAACATGCCTGACATTGGTGACCACTGAATAGTGGACAAAGCAATCTGATCTGCTCCTTACAGAACCTAGGAGGTGTCAGGGTATGACTGTCCCCAATTATGGGCAAGGGAACTCATGGAGAGTAAGAGGTCCCTGCATCATGGAGCTAAAAGTAAGGAGGCCGGGGTGCTCAGGCACGCACCCTAGCTCAGTGCTTCTCTGAGGTGGAGGTGGCCTCTGGGAGCTCAGTGCTCCCTCAGAGCCGCAGCCTGGGACTGAGCCTGGCCTCCAGAGTCTGTGCATGCTGGCCTCGGCTCACCAGATCATCTCCCACTCATCCTAAGTACTCAACAGAAGGCCCTTTGGCGTTGTCATGGAGACCCAGACACACACACCACAGTACTGCAGGGGCCTTCTGAGTCACCAAGGATTGCATGCTGCACAGTATGACCGTGACTTGGCTGCTCCTGCCCAGGAAGGGCCCACGGCCAGCCCCCTAAGAAAAGGAGGGAAGACCCAAGGGAGGCAGATTTAGCTGCAGAGGGCATGAAGACAGAGGTCAGAGGGCATAACAGTGCTGGGGCAGGTGGCAGCTTGGTGAAAGTCTGTCCTGAATCTTTCAACCCCACCCCTGATTATTGCTCAGTTACAATTTGGTTTTCTTTGGCCCTGTTTCCTTTCCCACTCGGTTCCAGGCTGGGATGGGAGCTCCTGGAGATAGGGCTCCTGGCTTCTTTCCTGTGCCACCTGTTGATCTCTGGGATTGCTGGCCAGTGGGATGGACAGGATACTTTCTCTTTAAGCTTCTATTAAGCCTGATTCTCCTCTGTATTGTACTTGTGCACCAGCTGTGTGGCTGGCCTGGCTCTGGGAGCCACTGAACCCTCGGCTAGACATATGTGGGAGACCTGAGTCCCTCTCCCACCTGGGGTGAGCCAGCAGCAGAGGTGACCATCACCTCTGAAGTTGGATGTGCATCCCTGTGTAGCTCATCATTATGCTTCCCGACTCACACAATGTCACAAAAATTCTTTTTAAAAATAGCTATTCAATATTCCATGCTGAAATATAAAAAAACTCCCCCTTCGATGGCCTCTCATTTACTTTTCCAACAGAGGCTCTCGTCTAATCTTAGCCCCACTCTTCGTTCTGTTCACTCTGGACTCTGATCTGATGTTGCTTTGTCTCTGGCCACTCTGGGGAAATTGTTCAAACCAAGGTCATGAGTGTCACCCTTATTAAACCCAACAGACGTTGGTGCCCTTGTCCTCTGGGCTATCCTCCTGTGACATGGCTCATATCTTTCTCTTTCTGGAGCCCTCCTCTGCAGGTTCTGTGACCCTGTTTGTTCTCAGCCTTTAAGAGCTTGGGGTCCCACATTTCCCCCCCTTTGCTCACTCTACACCCACCCTGTGTGACAGCATACATTCCTACCTGCGATGTGCAAGTCCCACTCCTAGCTCTTCTCTTTCCTAAGCACCTGCAGCTTGTGCTGCACCTTTACCTGACTGCTGCTCAGCTGCTCACACTCTACATGTCCCCAGATGAACTCACTGTTCTTTTGCCAAAACACCCATCATAGGAATTCCCTGATTCAGAGAGAGAGAGAGAGAGAGAGAGAGAGAGAGAGAGAGAGAGAGAGAGAGAGAGAGAGAGAGGCTCTGTTTCTGTCTCCACCCCCACATCCACAGAGGGGTCATAGATTCCATGGTCCTTGCAGGTCTCAGATCTGCCCTGCATCTGTATCGACACTGTGTTGTTGCCCACATTGGCTATTTCCACTCATCTTCCTGCACCCAGCCTTGCCCTTTACCCATTCTCCAACCTACTGGCTGTCTGATTTTTTTTTAAAAGAACAGAGAATGGGTTAGGGATATAGCTCAGTAGCATAAGCACCTGTCTGGCAAGTACAAAGTCCTGAGTTCAATCCTTTGTACTGCAAAAACAAAACAAAATAAACTATGGAGTGTGATACTTTACTTGCCCATGCTCAAGTGCCATCCCTCAGAATAAGCTCTTAGCTCTTCCAGTGGCCTAGGAGATACTGGAGGACCTGGTCTGGCTCATTTCCCAGCATCCTCGGTCATTTGCCCCACCCTACTTACTCCAGATGCCTATGGGTTCTGAAGGCCTTGTGTCTTTTCTCAAGCTTGGTCCAAGCCCATGTGAGCCTTTGCCAGGAATCACCCTCTCCCAGCTAAGGACTGTCTTCTGTGACAGTTCAGCAAGAAGCCTTCTAGGGGGTCCAGTGCGAGCTCCTCTGGCCCCGGGCTGAGCACCCAACCCCTGCCCCCACCCCAGCACCCATGGCGGCTGCACATCGGCCACTGTCATCAAGTTCCAGAACTCAGTGTCCCAGCACCCAGTGCTGGCCAGCAGGGAAGGGCATCCAGTGCACGTGTGAATAAATACATGTTTAGTGTTTCTTATTTGTGGAACATTTCTGGAAAGGACAAATGCATTTGTATGGAAAGGAGAGCCTCATTCCCAGAAAGTTTCTGATCAGCAGTTCCCCATAGGCCCTGGTATATGATGTCCTACCTTCCTGGAAAGTCAGGCTGAGCCGCCCAGGATGGATCTGGAAGGAGGATCTCCTCAAATGGAGGGGTCAACCTCAGAGCATGGGCTCTTGTCTCCCAGGGTTTGCCTCCCAAAACCAGGAGGAGCTGCCACTGCTGTTGGGTTGGAATCATGTGTCTGGGTTGTGCAGACAGGAGAGGGGAGGTGGTGGAGACAGCTTCCAGACTGTAAAACACCTTCGATGACCCTGTTCTGTACTTCCCTTGCCATGCCATGCAGGTGGCACGGCTGCCCCTTCTACCCTCTCCTCACTTGGAATGCAGAGACTGTTAAGGCATGGAGTCTGGCATCTATTTGGTCCCTTGGCACAGCCCTGTCTGGACTGAGGGATGCTCTCATTCAGTCCCACATTCCTACCAAACCGCACGGGTTACCTACAATCAAGGATATCATCTCCCGCCAGCTGGTGAGGATGGGAGACAGTCAGGGTGGGCCAGTAACCCCACACGCTGAGACGCGCTCAGGTGCGCTGAGTGTGCATGGAATCAGGTCAAAGCGGTCACATTGGCCCCAGCACACCCTGAGATACCACCAAAACCTCTCTGCTGGCTGATTCGGGCACCAACTCCTGGAGCTCCAGGCCTCCACCTTGCTCACAGTTTCAGCACATTTGAGAAAAGCCAGCTTTGCAACCTCCACCTCCCACGATCCTCAGCCTGCTGCCATCTCTCCCAGCCTCCTCCAAATGCCAGAGAGGAGGTGGGGACTCAGGCAGCTGGAGGCCACACAATCTGGTTTCACTCTCATTAAGTGTATTCAAAACAAAGGTCAACTATTTGCATGCCAGTGCTCGGGTCAGACATCGTTCCTCAGTTTAATTTCCCCTTTCAAACAAATGAAAGAAATGTGTTGCAGTTTACTCTGAGTGAGACGGCAAAGTGCCAGCTCCAGGGATGGCAGCTTAAGTATTTCCTGCTGGGCACAGAGCCAGTGTGTCACAGAGGTTCCCGTGTGTACACACGTGTGCCCCGGGCTGTGCAGCAGGAGGCACAAGCAGCACACGCGCAGTGGGAGGAGGAGGCCCTGAGTGGACAAGGCACTTCCAACTAGACTGGTCATGCATTTGCAGACAAACACAGAAACATGCTTTCCTGTCGAAGCGAGCACCTTTCCCTGGCAGCCTGCCTGGGAGCTGGTATAGCCTGGCACAGAGCCCTGCACCAAGAAGTGGGACAGTGGGGACAGCAGCTGTCCCTGGTGTGGAGGGGACTGTTACAGTATGTGGGGTTGCATGGGGGGGGCTGCGGCTTTACCAGCGCCTGTTTACATGACACACATGTGCATGAAGAAGGAGCCTGGAGTCTAGAAAACCTTGCGTTGGTGGAGGGAGGCAGCTTACCCGGAGGTTCAAGTCAGGATGGTTTGTGCTGTTCTCTCCCTCCTGAGAGAAGAGGGATAGGTTAATCTGAAAGGTCATTCAGAGACAGGCATTTTACATGCAAACCCGGCCCTGAATTTAGGAACATGTTTGCAGAGGCTGTTTCTCGTGGAAGTACTGCCTTCTGAACTATTCTTAGGGAAGCTGGGCTATAAGAGAGGAGGGAGGGAGGCTGGATTTTTCTGGGGAAAGTGGGATCCCTTCTGCTTGTCCGAAGCCTCATATCTGGGGAGCTTCCAGCCCACAGCAGATATGCACCCCATCTTGCATGCTCATTTTTGCAGCAGGCCACATGTACACATCCAGACTGTGCTTCTTAGGGTGAGGTCTAAGAGGTTGGCGCTCTGGCCTTGCACACTGCTGGAGAAGAAAGGTCAGGCCCTTGATTCTCTACTTCTTCTCTGATAGATGCAGCTCTCCTTGGGAAGAGAGGAGGGGAAGAGCCACCTTATAGGATTGGGGCTGACACTTCATTCTGTCATGCTCCCAAAGGGCCAAAGTGCTTCTCTGAATGCTTAGGCATTGATGTTGTATCCCTGCTCCCAGTTCAGAGCAACCTGTAGATGCTTCAACACAGATACGCCTTCAAACTGAAGGCAGTCTCCAGCAACCCCAAATGCTGCAACACCATACTGACCAGTTTGGGTAAAATCGTGACATGGAGCCAACTAAATAAAGATTCTAATGCTCCATCACAAGTGTCACAGCGGCCACCATCTAGGTGTATCCATCAGCATCATACCCTCTGTGCGTGGGGGCTTCTTTCTCTTCTTCTGTTCATCTCTGGGACAAGATAGGGCCTGACTCTCTGCTTCTTCACTCCTGAGAGACGAGGTGCAGGCTCCCTAGATGGCTCACTCGCTCCCCAAGAGCCCTCCCCGGGAGCACCCCTGACTTGGCACCTCCATGAAGGTGCTTCCTTCAGGTTCCTCAGTCATTAGGTGTAGACAGAAGTCAGTGGGGGACTGACTCTGCCTGCTGTCAGATGGGGCCAAGTCCTCACTGTGACCAGCCCTGCTTGAAGCCAGTGCTCCTGGGACTTGTGGGAATGAAGGAGGAACCAACTGTCCCAGGAGGCTCTGCTAGTTCCTTTGGAGGAGATAGCCATGAGTTAATGAGAATCAATAGAGAAGACAAAGTGGCCTTAGCCCTGACACGTCTCACCCATAGCCTGTCCCTCATGTTCCTACCATTTTCCTTCATAACAGAATGAGGATGAACAACTCTACTTGCCCCAAGTCCACTGCTGGAGTCAAGCAATGTATCCTTTAGCCATCTGCCCACACCCAAGAGCCTTGTCCCTGAGTACTGGGCATGTTTCACAGCTCAGGGGGGAAAGCACAGGCTTGAAACTCCAGACCTGCAGGAGTTGGTAGGTTTCTGAGATGAGGACACAGGTGATGGCAAACCAGATCTGGTGCCTGATGCAGAGACTCCCTGTGCTATGCAGCTGGGGACCATGTAGGGTGATCTGACCCAGAGCTGTGGAGGGCAACATGTTGGGGGTAGGGAGAAGAAGGTCATACTCAGCTAAACATCCATGGAGTAATTGCCTTGTTTCTCTAGCCTGAGGGACTGCCTACCTTGATGGACGGGATCCACCCTATAGCTCAGCGCACCTCAACAGTCAGGCATCCAGGGCCTGTGGACACTCACAGGAGAGGGATCAGCTGATGTCCAGACTCAGCCCTGGCATCTGTGCTATGTCTCTAAATTTTTACCAGCTTGTGACTGGGCTCCCTTCCTGGATGCTTGCTAGACACTTGCTAGATAGCAGATCAGCAGCCCTGCTGCACAGATTTGCCTGGAAACCCTTCAATATGAATAATTCATCAGTAAATAATTAAGAATCACCATGTGCCACAGTGAGTCTGTGCTGTCCGTGTGGGGCCAGAGCCCCGAGAGAGGGGGCAGAGCCCAGGAGCCCCTGGCCCTGGCCCCTGAAGACCTCTGCCCATGAAGAGATGCTGTGTCCACCTCAGCCTTTGGGCAGGGTGACTGTGCTCCAGTGACATGCTGTGTGTTCTGGATGCTGGCGATGGCCCACAGGCATTAACATGCATGGTGTGTACACACTGCACGCAGGATCACAGGTGGCTAATGACCCTTTCCCTGTTCTTATCATTAAGACATGCTGAAGGAGTGGGCTGCCGGCTGTGAGGGCCCCGGAGGCGTGATTAATCCACAGGAAGGCATGGGAGCCCGTGCTGCTTCCAGACAGGGGAGCCGAGGTGGCTGTCTGAGGAATGAGCCGCGGACGTCCGGGCCCGATTGGAAAATGGATGATTGCCTCATTTGGGAGAGACGTGTTGCCAAGCCGATTGGAACGGCCTATGCCCATCTTTATTATTTTCCTTTCCCTCTCTGCATCTTCTAGCCTTTCTTCTGGAACAAAACACTCCACAGCAGCCAGAGCAGCATCTTGGCAAATGCACTGCAGAGGAAGCCTCGGGGCTTCTGGAGGAGCATCCCAGGCACCTCGAGGTGTGGCTGTTGGTGGGAGCTGGGGATGCCATGCGAAAGGCCTCCTTGCTTTCTCAGCGGAGGCAGCCCTCTGGCATCTGGAAACTCACCTCTGGCTGGGGCTGGGGCCGAAGCACCCCCACTCTGGCCCTCCTGCAGGAGGTCTCTGACCAGTTTCCTCTCCTTAGGGAGAGCACAAGACAGGGATGGACTGACAAGTCCCACTCCCCACAGAGTTCTGGTTCTTTCCTGAGCTCAGAGCCAGCTCTGCCTCTGCTGTGTCCATTGTGGCTGTGCACTGACTGGGCACCTAGGGGCAGACTGAAGAGCTCTTTCCAACATGGAGGCCCCACTGTGCATGGCCAAGGTTGAGGGAGAGGTCGCTGGGGCAGTGGTTTACAAAAGGCAGGCCCTGCGGGCCCACCTAGGGTCCCTGACAGTGGCTCTCTGAATTCTGCCCCACCTACCTGGCCTTCCTCCTGGCTGTGTACCCTAAAGGTTAGGTTTCAGGGCCCCACATAGGCACAAAAGGTGTGGGTGTGGGGGTCCTGTGGATGTACCACTGGCATAGGACCCAAGCTTGATCTTTGGGCCTGCAGAAACCAAGGAAGCACCAGGGTGTCACTGGCTAGTGCCTGCCTCCTCATTGCTCTTTACAAGATGAATAACCTGAGGGGTAGTTATATTTTTAGTTTTTTTGCTTAAAATATCAAGGCCCCAGGTGCACAAAACATGGTATTGTCGTCATATGCCACTTCTGGTCTTCTCTTCCTAACCACAAGGGACACTGTATGACCTCCTCTCCCCTGGCTGTCACTGGCCACCTCACCACCAAGCCCTCCCTAATGAGACCCAGCATGGAGACTGCTCAGCCCCAGCTAGAGTGGCTCAGCCAAGCCACTTAGTGGCTGGAGGGTTCCAGCAGGACTCGCTGCCAGTTCCGGGGGTCCAGCATCTGGACCCATCTAAGCAGCCTCTCCCAGGCTCACCAGATAGGGGAAAGAGGAGAATCAGGGAGGCCAAAATCCTCTTAGAAACTAGAGCCATGACTTTCAACCTCTGCTTCTATTTCTAGGCC
Source organism: Ctenomys sociabilis (assembly GCA_004027165.1). Taxonomy (NCBI): domain Eukaryota; kingdom Metazoa; phylum Chordata; class Mammalia; order Rodentia; family Ctenomyidae; genus Ctenomys; species Ctenomys sociabilis. The sequence goes on along the minus strand of PVKA01002652.1, from coordinate 12,130 downwards.
CCAGTTGGCATGAAGCTTGATAGTAGAGAACTTTACATTGTTGTCTTGTTTAAATAAGACAGGAGCCTGTTTCCTCCTGGCCAAAGCTTGTAGGGAGATTTCAGGGGTGGGTGCGAGGGTCTCCCTTTGCAATGGAGGGTACAATCAGCCCCCAAGGAGTGGGAAGGGAGCCCCATGTCCAGGTCCCACAGCAGTCTGGCTTTATGAGGTTGCACCTCTTATCCTTTGCAAGGGTCCTTCCCCCCAAAAAAGAGAGAGCTTTATTGAGATAAGACTGACATGCAAAGAGCTGTAGATATTTAACATCCACAACTTGATGTACTTAGAGATAACATGCACCCTTGCAACCACCAAACCTCTGTTACTATCCGTGCCTTGATGCATCTTTTACCTCCCTGTTCCTTCTGCCTCTTTCCTTTTCTCTGTTGTGATAAAAGCCCTTAAATAAGGAGTTACTGGTCAATGGTGCAAAATCTCAGCTAAATGAAAGCAATAAGGTCTAGAGAGCTGCAAACAGGGCCACGATGAACCACTGGGCGCTGTGCGGTGAGCGCCTCTGCGCTCGGAGGGGAGATCTCACGGGCCACGCTCTCACCACCCAGCTCCTTTCAAGGCCACCCCACCGTTTGCTTCCTAAGATCCCAGTGTCTTAGGCAGCAAGGCACGAAGCACTCATGCTCAAATTTTACAAGTGAGAAAAATGAAGAGGAGGAAACCTGGTGCCAGGCAGCAGCACCCCACCACCTACACTGTCAGAGATGTAGAGGGCCAGGCAGATGGCTCAGTAGAATAAGCGCTCCCCTGGGAAGCGCAAGGGCCTGAGTTCAATCCTTGGTTCCACAAAAAAACAAACAAACAAACAAACAAACAAAAACAGGAAATGTAGAATCTCAGGCTCCAACCAAGCCTGGGAACTAGACTGCATTTTTAACAGCTCTGGATTAGCAGGCTGGGATTTGGCCCTAGGACCAGGGCCCCATGCTTAGCCCTGGGGCATGGAGGTATTTTGGGAAAACCCATATTCCATGATTATAGGGCTTAATACATGACCTAAAATGACAAAGGTTCAAAATGCTTTTCTGATGATAGGTTTCAGGAAAAATGCCACCGATTCCTCTTCTGGGTCCAATTGCTCTTGTGAAAAGCAATCTCCCTGTCTTGGAAAGGTGGTACTGGTGCCCGTTTAGATGAACAATATTAAAAGAACAAGCCTCCCAGTTCCCTCCTTTCCTGTGTGCACCTTTGCTTTCAGAAATTCTTATTGTGGGTTTCAATGCAGTGATTTTTTTTTTTTTTTTCCCAAAAAAGCTCACATGATTCAGAGACTTTTCTCATGGGACTAATTGATGAGGCATTTGTGCGATTGCTCTTGGTGTAAATCATTATAATGATGATAATGAAAAATAAAAAAGATATTGGAAAAGACAGTTGGCAACATAATATCAGCATAAACTGAGCGAAGAGCGGAGGCTTGTATAAATTAGGCGCTCATAAACAAGGGGATCGATGAGAGAGTTATGCTGCATTTGACTTGATTGCTTAGATGAGGATTAACCAGAGTTATCATTACAAATAACCATCTTGGCTCCCCCTGATTCCTTGTTCTTGTGGCTCCACAGAGGATTGAAATCTTAAAATTAGAGCCCTATTTCCTTTCAGTTCTGCAAACCCACGGATTGAATCGAAGCCTTTGGAGCTGGATTTTAGTTTCTTCCCCTCCAAGGGATCCTCCCACTTCAGCAGAGCCTCCTCTCTGGCATGCCTGATTATTTCGAATCTTACAGAATTGACTAATTCAAGGAGCTCTCTCGCTTCACAGGAAATTGTGTTCATCAGTGACCCAAGCTGATGAATGAATCCTACTCGGTGCCTGGAGCCAGACCCAGCAGTGAGAGTTGCAAAGAAGAAAGACTGATGCTCGCTCTCTATTTGGCTGCCAAAAATGCTCTTGCAATTTGCTTTCTTCTAGACAAGAGTCTATTCAAAAGTCTATTTGGAAACATTAGGGAACAACCGTCACATGGCCGGCAGATCATACTGCCAGTGACAGGATATTATCTTCCTTGGGAGAGACTGGACTGCTCTTTTATTTCACCAAGTAACTAGCATCTGGGCTGATGGCTGCAGAATTGCTCCGAGGGTTGGGGACATTAAAATCCCTGTCCAGAGCAAATGTGGAACCGACAGCCACTTCGGCATGCAGGATTTGTGGAACCTTCACGGGCAAGCACAATGCCTGGCTTTCTTGTCTCACTTCTGGTGTGCGCCATGGGCCCTCCCGCTTATCTGACTCCCACTCCGGAAAGCACAGCCTAGCTGACTTCTGCATCAGGGGCTCCACATCCATTAGCAAGCACGGCACCCCTGTTTCTCTGCCAGGCAAATGCCTAGGCACGCCCTCTGGTTCACACATGCCCTTGGCTGGCCAACTGCAGCACATGTGCTGACTGCCTCCTTCCCCGCCAATGCCCAGCTCAGTTGAGACGTGGAGGCATCAGCCAGAGCATGGTGCTCTGGCTTCTGCCTTCACGTAGAGGGCTGCCCAGCAGGCATGCATAGGTGATAGCTGCAGGGAGGGAATAGCCAGCAGGGGCTGGAGCAGGCAGGTGGCTTGGGTCGCCTTGAAGGCTCAGGACAGCTTCCTGGGGCCTCCCACCATTCATTTTAGAGGAAGACTGCAATAGTTAAGGCCTGAGGGGAGAGGGACCTGGGGAAAAGTGCAGTGTGGCCAGGCTGTGCCTGCCTGGCATGTCATTTGCTGTGATGTCTCCCTCCACAGAACAAGGGCCCTCAAAAAGCCGTCACTTCAGCTTGGGAGCCCAAGGCCCACACTGCTTGCTAGGACTTCTTGCAGGATTAGCAGGGGGTCCCTGGCAGGAGTGTTTGTTCCCTGTCCTGGCCACCAGTCTCCTTTGCCCACCTTGGTGCTGATCTCAGTATCCAGTGCCAGCCTTGTCTGAGACAACAGAGCCTCCTCAGTTTCTGTGTTGGGGACTGCCGCCCCCTATCTTGATGTAATTGCTACAGATTTTCGTTGTCTTGATTCTATGTCCGTGTTTTTAATTTAATTAAAGTTTTTAAAAAGCAGCCCAGACCAGAGGGCAGCCTGTTGGGAGGTTGTGTGCTTTATCATGGCCCAAGCATGCAAACGAGGCAGTCTCTGTTGACAAGTTCACATCTCCAGTGTGGAGCTGGCTGTTTGAACAGCTTGTGTGCAGTAATTGAAACATAGATTTTTGTTGCCTTTCTGTTTATTTTTAGATTAACCAAGCAGGGATACTTTGCTTCCAGGCTGCCACTTCCACCCCTGTTGGGCAGCCTGGGATCATGGGCCCCACGTGTACTAGCAGGACACAGCATCGTGTTCCCTGGGGTCAACCTCTCCTGGACTGTCCTGCTCCTGATGCTGGGCAGGGTGACCTTCATCATGACCTCCAGGACTTAAGACAGGGATGCTGAGGAGTGCAAGACACCCACAGGTCCTCATTGTCCAGGCCTCTGAAAGACTGCCTCTCCCGCCGTGCTGGACTCTGACAGCAGCTCTTTGAGGCAGGCTGGACAGGGCTCAGTTCCCACTTCCACTGTGGGAGCCATCGATGCCCAGAGCGTGAGGGCAGAGATGAACTAGAGGCTGGAGCTTCTATTCCCAGGGCAAGGCAAGAGCCAAAGGCTTGGAGGGGATTTAGGCAAGGCCAGTTTTCTATTGTAGACACTTCGGACGATTATGTTTAGGTAGTATACATGACAAAGGGTAGGGGGCAGACAGCCCCCAGATTGCAATGGTAGGCCACAATGCCCCTTTTCTTTTGTATACACATTGCTGGTCAGTGGGGTCCTGCTCCAGGTCCTCTCTCCAGGACCCCAGATGCCACAGCTGCCACCAGTGGTACCACTGGGGCAAAGGGAAGGAGGGCATGGGGACCCACACATGGGCTCTTCATTGGAAGGGACACACCACTTCTCTCCCCTTATGCCATTGTACAAAGTGAGCCAGGTGGCCACAGTAACCTTTTTTTTAAGCAGGGGTAAAAAGCAGCCCAATCATGTGCCTAGTAGGACAGATGGTTTGGGGGAACAGATAATTGTGTGGGTGGCAGGGGGAGGGATATGGGCTGGGTTGACTCCTCCTTTGAATGGTTACAGTAGCTTCCATCACAGCCTCAGTCACCTTCCTTGACACTGATAACCCCTCTGTCTGGCACCATCGGGAAGCTGATTGTTCTATTCTCAGGACCTCCTAAGACTTGGTGCACAGCTGGGATCCTCTGAGCTCCCTGAGCAGAGCTGTCCTGAGAGGAGGGATGTGACTAAGAAAGATGGGACCACACACGGACCCCAGATGCCTTTGCCCTGCCATCCGAGCACCACCATGTGCCTCTACAGGGGCTCACTCCGTGCCCATCTTCCTGCAGTCCTCCCCAGATCGCCCACTGGCCCCTGCACCACTCTTTTCTTATCACAGAGCCTATGAAAGGGCATCGTGGAGTCAAGCAGTTGGACTTGGTGGGTTAGCAGTGCAACCAGCTTTCTTCCCCCTTCCACTTCTTTTCTTCCAGCTCACTCTGACCTACATTTCTTTAGGGTGATTTTTGGGTGCCACTTCTATTACAGACCCTGGCAGGAATTTACCATGTGTGGCTGTCTGTGTCTTTGCTGTCATTGTCAGAACACACCTAAGAGACAGACATTTATTAAGCTGAGGCACAGAGGGGCTGAAAAACTCACAGGTCCAAGGGGTCTGGGTGGACTCATAGCCAGGTCCACAAAGGGCTAGCTTGATGCTGGGGTGGGATGCGCCTCTGTGGGGGAGGCAGAGCCTTGGCACTGTCTCTTGGCCCCTCTTTTTCTAGCCTGTTATTCCCTGTAGTTAGTCTCAAGACTTCTCCAACAGAGAAGCCGGGGAGCTTGAAGGTGCTCTGTGCTGGGTGTGTGAAATTCCTCTTCTCCATGGTGGGAGCGTGAGCCTTCGTCCCCATCTGGGACTTTTGATAACAGAAACAGCCTCCATCAACTTCCTGTTATGGGTCAGTCCTTTACCAGCTCTGTCCTCACCTTCTCTAGGAAGCCTTCTTGGTGATTTTCTGTTTCTTTAGTGCCTCATCCTTTGGTGCCTGTGCCTTCAGCCCTTGTTCTATAGGATCACATGCCAAGCTCTGGAAGCATGCAGCACTGGCTAAGCTCAGAAGCTCCTGGGGTGGAATCCCCACTTACAGTCCTTCAGTCACAGTGCTGCTGTTCACAGCCACCCAGTACAGACCCTGGGGACCAAGAGCTCAGCCCCGGGGTTTCCTGAGGGAAAGGGAATGGGAGCCTGGAGGACAGTTGGGGACGAGAAGGTCAGGGCCCCCAAGTGGGTGCCGGAGAGCTATGTATAGGTTTGTTCTCAGCTACAGCAGCCCTCCTAGAAGAGGGGGAGATGACCATCTGTCCTTGGCTCAGCAGGCACAAGTGGTCCACTTACAAGGGCGGGTCCTGCAGTGGCCTGCAGAGCAGGGATGACCTCAGCATCTGGGGCTTCACAACTATGTGCAGAGGTCTGGCCTTGGATGGGCATACAGATAAAACTGTGGTCCCTGCTGAGGCTGGGAACCCTGGTGTCAGATGCCAGCCTGGCACCATTAGGATGACCTTCTGGAGCTAGAATAAAAGGAGCTCAGTATTCCTCCTGCTAGGGGAGAGGAATGGCCACACAAGAAGTATGCTGTCCCTAGGAGCAGCATGTCAGGTCAACTCTTTCTGCTGCCTCCAGGGCTTTGCACCTAGAAGGTGGTGCCTGGTGAATCCCACTGTGACACAAAGGATGGAGATGCTACCACTGCCTTCAGCCTACTGTGGTGTGGCACCCTCATGGGTCTCCACACCTGGGAGGTTCTGGTGTGGGACCCTTCCCTGCTGTGCTGAGCCTCCCTTCCCCAGCTGCAAAGAGGGCTTGGGGTTCAGAGATGAGGAGCACGTTTGAATGCTTATATCTCCAGTCTGAAAGCCACAGAAGTCACCAGATGAGCCAGTGCTGCCTCCCTTTCACAGAGGAGCACACTGATCAGATGGCTGGCTCAAGATTTGCTTTGATGCAGGCTATGTCCACACCTGAGCTCCAACTCCATTGGCACAGCCCTGTGAACCCTTCACCTTCAGGGCACAGACCTCTCAAGTTTCCAGCTTGTGGGCTGATGGCAAAGGTCCCTTCTCCTCTCTGTCTTGGCTACCCTGGTTTGAGCTCTGTCATCTCTGGATGGAGGCCATTATGCAGGGGCTCCAAGAAGGATTTACAATTAACCACTTGGCTTCCCATGTTTACTTGTGAGTCTGTCCAAGGCCTAGGCCCCTTGTGTGGAGGTGGGCAGTAGATTCATAGAAAATGAATCTCTGTGAGTCACGGGTCCCTGCTGAGGCTTGTATTGGCCTGTGAAGCTGTGACACCTCAAAGGACAAGATATGGCCACAGCTGGGGACACTGGCTGCAACCCCAATTAACTAAAAGGAGACTACAGCTGCAGGCCCCACTCTCCTACAGTAAATGTCAACCTAAAGATAAGGTAGCTCTCCTGACTGATGTAATTTACTACTTGGGAAAATATTCTGCTCAGATTCCTGCATTTTCTTCTGAATCCCTCTCCTCTGTTTGAGAACCAAATAAATACGGGCTGCCCAGAAAAGTTCTTTGTCTCTGAGACCAGAGAATCTTGAGTTCTATTAGAGGATTTTGATCCTCCTGGAGCCCTAAAATCACATTATTTGACTCAATTATGTAAGTCTTTGCTGTCCATTCAGCTGGGAGACTGTAGGCCTGGTCAGTCAGGAAAAACTAAGGGACAATACTATCCATGACTTCTCACTGCATTCTTCCAGAGCCTCCTGACTCATTTCCTCTTTCTCCTCTGCTCTCCAGCAGGGCAGCTAGAATGATTTTTTTATTTGTTTGTATTTTAGGGAAGGGTCTACAGGGTGTTCAGGGTCTCACTACTAGACTGGACTTGTAACGATCTGCCAGTTTACAGCCTCCCAAGAGCTGGGATTACAGGCAAACGCCAACACGCCCAGTCTCAATTGCCATCTCTGGGTGCCCTGGGGGCGGGTCCAGCATGGGAGGCCTGGGGGCTGAACCCCTGGTCCCTGCGCCTGGCTGCAAGTGCTTTAATCTGCTGAGCTATTTGGCCAGCTCCTAGAGTGATTTTGTGAAAATGCAAGTGAGGGCATCTCACTCAAGGTCTGCAATGCCTCCTGCCCCACGAAGAGAAAAAGTCAAACCCTTACAAGGTCAGCGTGACCTGGGTACCCACTTCCCCTCTTGCCTTGACTCCCTTCACTGGCTGCTCCGGCACCCTGGCTCCCTGCAGGTCTTCCAGCACTTCAGGCTCTCTTCTGACTAGGACCCCTGCAAGGGTTAATCCTCTACTGCTGTCCATGTGATTGAGTCCTCACTTTGTTCAAGTCTTTCCTTCAGTGTCACCTTCTCTGTGAGGCCTTCCCTGACCGTCCTATTTTAACACAGCTCTGCTTTCCTTTGCATAGCCCTTTTGCCTTCTATTAGACTATATAATTCACTTAGATTTCACTGTCTGCCCTACTCTGGAATGTTAGCTGCACACGGGCAGTGCATCATAAATACTGATTCACTGAATCCCGTAACATCTCTCAGGCAGCTATTATGATGGCTTTCTGTTTCCAGATGAAGAAACTGTGGCACGGATAGGTCCAACAACTTGCCCAAAGTCACCCAGCTAGAGTGGTGGAGCCAGGATTTGAGACTGGCAATTTGGCTCTACAGTCCTGGGTCAGCCACCACTGGCCTGGACTGCCAGCTTGTCCCCTGTTGTGTCTCAGCGGCTGGAGGGCTCATCAGGCAATGAACGAGTGAGTGAATGAACGAATGAAGGAATGAAGGAGTGCAGCTACCCCACAGCAGCGTGCGCCCAAACCGCCTTCTTCCCCACAGCAGGAGACATGCTGGGCCAGCCTGTCCTACCCACTGGGCTGTCCTCTTGGGAAGAGAGAAGCAAGGCTCATGGTAGGTGAGAAGACAGATTCTCCCTGAGTCTCAAAGTGGCCCTTTGTGCCTATCACTGGGGGGAATGGGACAGTTCAGGCTGGTTGGACAAAGTGTCTCCCTCTGAACAGTGGTCAGCCTGGCTCCCCCTCTGCAGCCCTCAGGGCCCCAGAGAGCTAGGTGGCCTTGGTGCTGCCATCATCCATGTGGGTGGGTGACCTGATGGGCTCCTGCCGCCCCAAGCACCCCATCCATGAGGCAGCAGAACCGAGTGTGCAGGGCTGCTCTCTCCCAAGCACACATCACCACGCGGCTCCTTCGAGGAAAATTACTGAGACAACCATTTATTAAAATGCAACTGCTCCCAAGGAGCCTTTTGGTAGTGGAAATACCAAAGTGCTCAGAAGCTCCAGCTTCCCCGAAACCAATGAAGCAGCTTCTAGGCAGTATCTGACTTTTAATCTGCTGTTCTTCCCCATCTGGAAGGTCTAATGAAATGTTACACTGAGAGGAACACGGAAATAAGGAACTTCAGAGGTGAGGGACATATATTTAATTTCTTGCCTTGGTCTGTTATTTGCATAAACCTCAGGGGAATAACTAGCAGGGGAAAGAGAAGAAAAATAGCAATATCTGTATGTCTGCTGGGGGCCAGAGTCGTGCTTGCACCCTCCTAAGCAGGCCTAGAGGGACAGTGTGCTGTCATCTTTGAGGCAGAGGCCAGCAGAGCTCCTGGGACAAAGTCCTCTTTATTCTTGAGGACCACAGCTAGACAACATGCTCCAGCCTCCTTTTGGTTCTACCCAGAGCTGTGTTCTTGCTAACGTGTGTGTGAATGATTTGGGTGCCTCTGTGCCTGTCTGGGGAGAGGCCTGTGGAGGAGGATGAGGGCCCAGTGGCTGGGATACAATTTGAAGGTGCTCTGGCCCCTGTCTGGCTAATGGGGCATAGGTGTTTTCCCTTGGCCCACCTTAACTTTGACCTGATAAAGAAAGAAGCTTCTAATACACCAAGTTGCTACAATTTTTTTTTTTTTTTTTTGCTGCTGCAGCAGTTATCCTGCCCTGACTTAGGCAACCTTTTAGAAGAGGAATCATAGGTTCAGAATTGGAAGTGACTTGCCTAAGGTGACAAAAGAGGCTGGTGCCAAACCAGAAGGTACTGTTTGTTAACTAGACCTGGTTGCCCCCTGAGGTGTCCTTAGTGCACAGCCCAGATGTCACCCTCCAAGTTCAGCTCCTTAGGGCTAAGTGTAGGTCCCTCTCCTGCCCTCATCAGCCGCATCCTAGGAGAATGAGGAAGACAGAAGCTAGACGTTGGCTCCCTAAGGACTACTCCTCCCAATTGCTGACAAGCCCTAAGGACACATGTGCTTTGCAGGCAAGGTCAGGTCCAGAAAGAAAGAGACTCAGCAGTTCCCCAAATAGCACAACGAGTGGCTGCTGCTCCTGTCAGGATGCACATGACCTGTGGAGACTGAGTGAGCGAACCAGAGACACACACCACAGAGGGACCCAGTGACAGCCAACGGACTGATCCATCCGCAGAAGCTGCCCTGGACATCCAATCTTCCAGCCAGCCAGGTCTAATGAGACTGAAATAAGTCCTCTAAATGCCTAGCTCATTTTTGTTCCTTAATAAACACTTGCACAGAGAAAGATGCAATTAAAGCGAGGATGGAAAAAGGACTAACCGGGAGAGAAAGAGAATTGCCAAATTCTAGGAGACTATTTTAGACAAGAGATTACAGGGATGGAAATTAAAGCAAAACAAAAAGAAACACTGCCACCACCCTGGGTGCCTGCCTGAGTCCCTTGCTTGCCTTCCCAGGTCACGGGGTGTGTCGTCAACAACAACATAGCAACAGGAGGCCCACATCCCAGTGCTTCCCAAGGGTGCTAATTACCTCTTAGCATTAATTCTTCAGCTTGCTGGACAATTCCAGGAGACACATCACCATGGCCACTGCCATAAACAGTGCTCCTGGAAGGAAGACGCACCTACTCATTCCTGGGATCTGGACCGGGAGCTCAAATTCATAAATCCTTTCATGCAAGAAGGCACCAGCCCCACTGCTGTCCCCTGGGAGCACCAATTATGTGGTTTCCTTGGCTTACACATTTTGTTGTTGTTCAAGAATGTTTTCAATTGCAAGGGTCTTGAGTAAGAATGACGAATGTCCTATGCCTGAGACCAGAAGTCCTGGGAGAGTTGCTGCAGACACCCAGAACCCTATACCCTTGCTGGCCAGCTCCTAGTGTCCACTTAAAGCAAAGACACTCAAAGCTGCTGCCACACCTCCAGGCCACTGGAGGCTGTGAAGGGCACAGGTGAGTTAGGCTAAGGTTTGCCCTTAAGGAGCTGACTGTCTGGCAGGCCTAAGTTCTCAAGAAGACCTGGGCCTAAAATAGTGCATGGCTTCTGTTGGGCAGGCGTAAGCCCCCTGAGCTCTGGGGTCTCCTCTTGCCTCTCTCTTCTCACCTTAGACAATTGCCCATCCATCTGTCCATTCTCTCATCCACCTATGCACTGGTTCCATTCTCATTCATTAATACCACCAACACTTTTGAGCATCTGATCAGATACTTTGCTAGGCACTCAGAAGAAGGCAAGAAAGATCCCAACAGGACGTAGTCCTGAACTCTGTGCTTTCTGTCTGATACCTACCCCTGGTCTTTCACTGGAAATTTGAGTCCTTCTCTATGTGGATCCCATGGGATAAGGCTTGGGAGTGCTGACCAACCATCAGGTGGGCAACAGGCCAAGCCAGGTGAGCCAGCGTGTCCTATTCCCCTGGTCTTAATGATTCTGGTTTATGACTTGAATAGACACAAATTCATGAGATCAGATACATGGACTCAAAATTTTATTCCTTTGGGATCACAAATAATAAGGGTGTTCATGCTGGGACTCCTCCCAGTTGCTTTCTCTAGTCACAGAGAAGAAGCAGTCTACAGGGCAGAGAATGCAACAGGCCCCAGGAGAAGCTGGAGATGCCTAGATTTCTTCTTTACATGAACTACTGGATCTAGTTGTGCTAATTCTACTGTGAGCGTCTCAGTGACAAGAGTGGACACTTTTTTCTCTTGTTTTACCATAGTTTGAGTGGGCCTCCTCTCTTAGCCCTTTTCTCACTGCTGAGCCAACACCCAAAGTTATTAAAGGAGGAAAGGTTTATTTGGCTCACAACTGATAGAGGTTTCAGTCCATAGTTCACTGGCTCTAAGGTGCAGCGGCATAGCAAGGGAGAAATCGTCCATGGCAAAGCAGGGCAGGCAGAAGGTGCCCAGCAGTAAAGTAGTGATCAGCAAGTGGCAAACCTCTTTCTGTCCCTTATACTTTATCCAGGCTACTTGAGCGAGGGTAGCATTCACACCCTTAATCCTAAGGCTCTTAAGCTGAGTATTGTATCATGAGTCAATCCCAGTGTCACACACACTGGACCCAGCCACCTCGGAAAAGCCCCATTTGACTGCATGAGGCTTTGGTGGGAACATCTAGACACATAACAGCCCTGGCAGCTCCCGTTGAGCACCCCAAAGGGTGCCATGTTCCAGTATTATCTCAGAGAAGCACTAAAAGTTCTGTGCTCCTGGAGATGAAGCTTGGGATGTAAGGACATGTCTTATCTGTCTTCTTCAGAGTGACAGAGACAAAGAAGACTGGGCAGTGCTGTCTGGTTGAATTTTCTGTGATGGTGCACAGGCTCTATACCCTGCACTCTGCACCTTATGGCAGTCACTGGTCCCTGGAGGTGGAGCTAGTGTGGTCAAGGGACTGAACTTAAAGTTTTAAAAACTTTTGATTAATTTAGATAGTACCTCTGGTTAGTGGCTACTCCATTGGCAAGTACAAGTATGCACCAAGGCCCATGAGAAGAAGTCATGGGGAAGAGAGAGCTCTTCTGAGGGGGTGGAACAGGTGTGAGGGATCTGGTCTTAGATGGGAAAGCTGGAATGGGGGAGACATTGAGATGCTGAAGCAAATGGCCCAAGGTGGGTCTGAGGAGGGGCTGCCTCCTCAAGAGACTGAGGGAAGCCGGAAGTGTGAAGTGACAAAGGGGGATGATGGGAGAGTCAACTCTTGAGGCTGGGTGTTGGCGTGACCATCCCTGGAAATAAGGATTGCTGAAGAGGAGGCAGG